>JAAOWG010000186.1:0-31749 GCA_036491945.1 Paranurophorus simplex
ATTTATGTACATATGTATTATGTAGTTACAAATATTATTTATTAATGCGACCTAAATTATGTTCAAGTTTGTTTATGCTATTGTCTGAATATGTACAATAAAAACCTAATACATATCTACATTCATCCTATGCATTTATATAGATTAATAGTTTTATTAATTAAAAAGCTGGGGTTACCTACCATGGCAAATGTAAGTCATAGAATACTTTAAACCTTAGTTTGTGCAACCCATGCAATAAACTGGTGAAAGTATCTATATGAAAAGTAGTATCCTGTCAAACGACACACACATTATGTTTCAGAGGATAAGAGAATGTCGTATAATGAAGTCCAGTTCACGTAGAGAAAGCATTTTTCATTTAGTAGGATAAATGCCTCCGTTGCGCACATATTTTTTTGCTCACTATCCAGAAACATTCGAACTGTGATGCTATATAACATACATACATATGTATTTTTTCAGTTCAACTTGTCATTGTCCCTCTCTTTCGCCCGAAGAAGAAAAGAAACTCAGCATTTATTTACAAGGAGTCAAATCTTATAGTACATAAATTCACTACCAAACTTGTAGCTCCTGATAACTCAATTTTACCTTCAGTGTGACGACATGTACTCAAGCTAAGACAAAACCTAACAGTTTCAACTAAAGAGTAGTTATCAGGAAACGACAAGGTTGTTATCAGGTAAAGTTTTATTTTGCACTTGCTAAATAGGACTGACTGTGGTCAACCCGAAAGTTTGTTATCGTGCGATCGAGTAATCTTTCAAGTTTGAAATTGAATAGAATATATGAGGAGAGGTCAGCGCAAGCACTAAACTCATAAATAAACCAAAATTGCATCATTATATTTGAGTTGGGGTGCTACACAGCTACTTCATGATGCTTCATGATGGAAGTACAAATAAAACTCCTCAGATCAATGAATGGAAGGGCAGAACAAAAACACATTGAAATGACTCCCCGTGAGCTATTTCAAATTGGAATGAGGAGAATAAATTCTATGATGGTAGGTAGCATCATTCTCCGGAGACCTAAACACTTCATCACCCAGTCACGATACACTTCAGGAATGAACAAATTCACTTCACGGTCACCCGTGTTCAAGCAATAAACGTTTGTCAACATCATCTTCCCCTCAAAATAATGTTGCTTTCACTTTATCATGATATTTAATAGCGACAAGCTGATAATATGTACATTCTTTGATGTATTTAAAACTGTCGAAATAATAAGACAAGAGAACATACAATTACAATAGGTTAGCATACTAAATTTTCCCGACATTTTTGAATCCAGGCATTTTGTCATTTTAGGCATCAGGGCAGTACGGGAATTTATCGCCGGGCATGGGTATTACCTAACGAGCTTTATAGTTTTGGAATGGCAGTCATTGGTAGCAAAACATTTCGACACATTTTATAGAAAAATGTTAGTATAAAACTGGATATAATGCATTTTAAACAATTCCATAATTAGACAACCAAAAATGTCATGATAGAAATGCAACGCTTTAAACTAAAATCATGTTGTTTGGAACAAATTTTTTTAATATATTTAATAATATAAAATGATTTTTTATAATCTTTTAACATTACGAAATGTTACCCCTCTGTTGACAGTAAATTACATACCCATGATATGAGTCAAAGACTTTCAAATACATCAAAGGCCTCCTGTCTTGGGAGAATTTAAATTGAAAGTGATGAGCATGACATCCAAGTTTCTAATTTGATGGTTTAAAAGCCCGCATAATGATAAGAAAAACTTTAGAAAATTTTAGCTTCAGACACATGCAATTTAGACAAAATAATTAAAATACTGCTTTAATTTTTCTTCGACAATACATAAGACGTAACCCTGTGTTTGATATGAAAGGCACGTATTCCTTTCACATGAAGGTATCAGCTGAAGGCATTGCCAAAGGAGAAAATGCTGAGCTAATTGAATAATTTATACTATATAAAATATCCACAAATCGACATTTTCCTTGTATGTATGAATACAACCGAGTTCAATGATTTTTATTAAGCTTGACTTTTAAACTTTAAAAAAACTGTAAAGTACGTTTTTAGGTATTAGATTTAAAAGATAACACGATTTTTGTTCAGGAATAAATTACAGTATATTTGACATGCTAAGTGATTCATTATAATGTCGACTGAATGGAATAAAATTGAATTTGAAGCACCACACACATGCTGTATTTTTAATCCTTTGGTATATGTATGTAATTATTTGATAAAATGACTAGATCTTTCTTCCTTACGAAATATATGACAATACATACATACGTAATGCAACATTATTTGAGATTGGTTGTTAGCCGTTCTTTAATTTATTTCGCCGCGTGCTTAACATAATAATTATTAAACCAGTTTGGAATTTGTATCTTCCTTATTTACCCCTTAATCCTTAAGGGCAATTATGATTTTAATATACGATGATAATAATTTAATTGATTGCTGCATTGAAATAAAGTAACCTATGTAGTCGTAGATTTCTTGTTTTCTTGTGCATTGTTGCACGCAATACGTTGTAATGTTGTAAGTTGTATAAGCCAACTCGCCTCATCAACTACATATTTTGATAGTTAGCAATTTAGGTAAGTGTTAAATATGTGCTTTGAAACTAGAAATGCAAGAGATTGCTTTTGGTAATTGTTCAAACCTTATCATCCAAATATTGATTTCGTTCAACAACATACAAAAATGATGTCAAAGACTTGAGTCATTCAATATTTTTAATAATTACAGGTTAAAGGCATATTTCTTCCATATTTGCATGAAATAAATTACTGAAATACTGCATCACCAGCTTCAACGTCTTTCATTTGATTATGTACCTTACATATAAAGATACTTCGTAAGGATATAAAATGTCGCAAAAGTATTATTCTTCTTTCTGGTGAATGGGCTTTACGTGGTGCGATGTTTATTTTCATTTTAGATTCATTTAATAATTTTTCTAGTTCTTATTCGTACAGTATGTAAATGTAGATGTAATACATATTATACAATGTATGTACTTATATTACAGGTGTACGGTAGAGGAACTTAAATATATGCCATACAGAAACACATATATTAAGCATTCATATTTATTCAACGAAGTAAGACAAATGCGATTTTGAAATTTGAAACAAATGGTATGGAAGTTACAGACTTGGTTAAGGTTCAATATGCGGAGAGAATTTTTAAATCAAGCGTTTGCGAACCAGACCAATAAACCCAATCTGCGTCTTTCCTTGGTAATTTCCGTGCGTAAATCTATCCTCTACGCCATATTTCTGAGATTTGTCACCCTTGAGAATTCAATTGTTAAAATATAATTTAAAAAAAGGAAATATTTGTTGTCCAGCATGCAATATTTTAATCTTTTTAAGGCTGTGTGGTGCTATATTTAAATCTTTTGAAAAGTATTACTTTCGTTTGAGGAAAAACTCTTTATCTTTTTTATACTCGAGAAAGTTTTGCATCAAACGCGACAATTTCACAGCATGTTGATGAAATATTTCAACAATTTTATTTACGACAGTGTAATACAGCAGTCAGCGAATATGAAATGAGAAAACTCAGCACGCTACGTTCTACTTCGTCTGTTGACTTAATTGTGCCGTTTTGAATGTGTTAGAGTGCTATAATAAAACCGTAAATTTTCTTCGGCTCACACTTGATTTAGTCATGGGCTTGGAGAAGTACGAGAGGAACGTTTTCATTTACCGTACAGTTGCAAAATTTACATTTAATTTTCATTCAGTGAAAGCCAACTTTCACTCACTTTCTCATTAAACTTGTACCAGTTTAACATTTTATAGTTTCCATACTTATTCAAATGAAGCTGAAGCACTATTTAGAAGAAGAACAAAGCAATAGTGTACAAGCATACAATGTAGCTCAAGGTTGACATTTAGTTGGCTATTTCACGCGCCATGTACTGCTTCAACAAAATGACATTCTATGTATGTATATAAGGCTCATACACACTGTCTTTTACATTTGAAACGCTGGGTGTTTTGAATGTACATACATACATACTACAATAGTTTCTCACAAGAAAATCATACCGTATATAGACGCGTCTTCAATTTAGTTTGCAAACCTGAGGCTGGCAACACGTTTCTGTTATTTTAGAGTAAAATGAAATTGTCAAGACGGGTGTCCATCTTCTCGTCGTCAAGAGAAAGTACTAGTTTCACTTCATGACTATGTAAATTGGAAACTCGATTTTCCAATTTCAGCCTCTGACTGACTCAATCAAGGGAGAGAAGTTTAGTTGCTTGAGCTAAATGATGGGGAGACACTGGCAGTGCATACATAGACAAAAACTGTGTGATTGTTGACGGGGTAAAATTCACTCCAGCAAACAGTTCGTAAGGAGATTGAATTTGGAAAGGGAGAATTGTAAAATCTATGCCAGAAACATTTACTAGATTTTTGCATCAAGTAAATATATAGAACAGCTATCAAGGGATTATATTAGAAGTGGATGAGTTACTACATTCTTACGTCTAGCAGTCCCAAAAGAATTACTGTACTGTTTTGTTGCTTCTAGAACAAATTCATGAATCTCGACAACACATTCAATCACCAATTCTCAACTGATTTTCCAGGAGAAAGTTCATGTCTTACTGTGATTTCTATCAGAAACTGAAAGTTGAACTATGTCAGCAAGAAAAGTAATGTGCATTTATGTAATGTATACATACGGAACAGCAGAATCATCACTTGAGGAGTCATTCCAATATAATAGTAACTAAGTTATAAAAAAGGATACCAAAGAATGTGAAACAAAACTTGCTGGTCCAACTGGTCATTTGAAGCAAACTTAACCAAGCTAATAAAACTCAGAATTGGGATAACTTTCCCATTCAAACACAGTCAAGCCTCTTTATTCTGATAAAGAATATGTTTGTAGGTGAAAACATATCTAACACTTTCTTCCTCTCTCTCTCCTTTATTTAACAGTAGACATCACACTAGTCCACATTACCCGTACCAACACTAACATCTATCAAAAAACATATCCCTACTTCCATTAGTTGGCAGGGAATTCAAGACAAACACAAACGAAGAAAGATGTCTTTCTTTGCAAAGAAAGTTTCATTTGGCCATATTGTGAATTCAAGTTTCAACATTTGTTTGAAAAACGTGAGCAGTACCAAACATCACGTTACATAAGTATAACTCATATACATAGTAAACATATTTACATACATATGTATGTACATTATGTAAGGTTATAAGATCAATTGACAATTGCTTATGTTTATTTATTACTCAAACAAGTTTGTCTGCGTCTTACGTCTTGGCTGGTTAAAATTCTAGTCTATTTAATTAGTACGGATTACGATAAAATATCTTTCAATCCTCTTGCCTTCTACTTATAGTAGTTAGAAAAGAACAGAGTGACATTGGTACCCCTGATTTCTCCCCATCACTCATTGTTATGAAAGTAAAACCTTCTTTCACTTGCCTACAAAACTGTTGGAGTATAGTAAGTTCTCAGGGAAATTAATGTGGATTAGCGAATAGGGAACATAAATTTTGAGGCAACAACCCCAACGAGCTTACAAATATTCAAAGATACCACTACGTACTTATAACAAAAGGCTTAACCAAGTTCTAATCTTCCACTAAATTCATGACGGAACCTCCACGAACGATTAATTATGTTGCATCGTTGAGCAACAAACGAACTGATTAAGTCTCATTCTTTTTTTACAAAGTGTTCAGACAATCCTAAAAGGTTCCAATACCTCGTTCATTGCAATACAGTACATTTATCTTTTTGATTAAGTTAACAGTTGGCTATTCCTTACTCTAATATGTAGATAATTACCTTCTGGCTTGAGTCTGTATGTATATTAATATCTTAAAAAGCAACCAAAATCTAGTAAGCTACCTAAGCTGAGCTTGAAGTTTTCAAAAGTTTAATGTTCAACTGAAATGTTGGATCTATTTAAATAGTTTAGGATTTGAACCGCTCGAAATGTCGCTGCATTTTGAACTTGCTGAAGTGGAATTGATTTCATATGAAGCAGAGATCAAAATAAAATTCGTAGCAATAAAAAATTTTGAATGCTTCCGATAGCCTAATTTATAATCAGGAATGAAATCTCATCTCAAAAAGTCTCATGTGAAACTCTAGGGAAAGCCAAATCTTATTATCATTAGCATCAGTCAATATAATCCAATTTTAGAAAATTTTGAATTTGTAGAATTTTGCAAGGACATGACTCGGGTGATTTTTGACTGCGTTACTTACAATGACAGAGAACGCATCACAACCGTTGCGTTTGTTTCAAGTGAAATTCTTTTTCAGCAAAAAAACGAGATTTTTGCAACTTTTTTCGTTCAAATATTTGAAGTATTTTGGATCGACCCCTTTGGACCAATGTGGTAGTTGCAAAGTTTACTTTGTTTCGTTTTTTCAACCACTAAACTAGTCTCCTTGGACATATGAATATTCCGTCTCTTTTAGCAATTTCACTTTTTACTTTTACAACTTTAGCGTCAAATTCCCTATGTAGTTTCATAACATATATACTATACGTATAAGCTATAGTTAGTTACCTTTTTTCCTTTCAAACACAATTTGAAATGATTTCATTTCCCGACATAAAAAGTTGAAATAGCAAGCAACAAAGAGGAAAGCTCCCAAGGAGGAGGAAGTTGTCCTTTGTTTCTATTCGTTGACTTTTATTATTACTCTTGACAACATCACTTTCAATGATCCTACTTTTGTAAACGTATTTTTTGAAACAAACTCATTTTTCTATGGCTAAAATACTATACAGTTTAGTAAAGAGCATTGCATGTTGTGAGACTGACTATTTGCTAAATTGAAGAAGTTTAAAGTCTGTAAAAGGTGTGTCAGATCAGCAAATTGGTCACTGTTCTTTGCTCTTAATAAAGTTTATAGAATCAAGACAGGAGGATGATTCTAGTATCAATTGCCTTTGCAATTTTTTTGTCCGCAAAAATCTGTAAAAAAAACGTCCGATGTTATAGAGCCCAAGTGACCGATAAATCATGCTTGACATGAAATATCTCACTTTCTCTTCTATTGAGGCATTATTCCTTACTTCCTTTTTCTGACATGTGCATACATACATACATACAAAGATAATGGAGACCACATCATAGCGTCAACTTTACTCTACCCTCCGATGCACAAATACACGGGAAGGGATCCGATTTACGATTACATTACATTACAGTGTGAGAGAAAGTAGAACGGTAGATTGGAATGGGCAGACGTTTGGCTATGTACTTGCCACTCAATAACGTGTTTAAAAAGAGAGGACTAAAAGAATAATGGCTGTCCTCAATGTGTGGCAGTTTGCTTCCTGTCCTGTAAAAATATTGTCAACACAATCATCCCTATCCTGCATAATGGTGTATTGCAAGGTTCCTAAACTAACTAAATAGTTTAGGAACCTTAGGTGTATTATCACAGCAAAATAATGGAGTGTAAACATTGTGTAAACTTATATGAAGGTATAATATTTATGTATGTTTATAGGAAATCTGTACACATTTTATCAAAAATTATATGCATCAAATATTTTTCATTCCCAATACGTCCAAAGGAATGTTTAAAAGCACAAAAATAGAGTAAAGTACCATTTGGTTTAGTAATTCCATAAATTATTGTGTATGTATGTATAGTTGACAAACGGAATTAATAAATTTCCAGGGCAAAACCCATATTAAATGATGTATTTTAATTTGATGGAAGATAAATTGTTTAAACAAAAACCTTTTGAAGTTTCTGAAATTCCTTTTAAAATTAAAACACTGCTACAAAGTAAACATTATGAGCTGATTGTTTAACCTAAATTTTTCATCAAATAATACAAACCAAATAAATAATTCAGATGAACCTATTGAGTAGCATTCCATCAGAATTCTTACTTTGATATTGATACTTACTTTCCACCACTTAAAACAACTACTTAATGAATTAATTTTCACCCTTCCCCTTCAAACGACATCACTAACAACTAAGTTTTACAGTAAGTTGCATGCTAACCTGCAGTAATCATCCAGTTGTAAGATTTCATTCGAAGGGAGGCAGGAAAATTGCTGAAATTGTCATGAAACTTAAACCAATCCAAAATGAGTCATTAGATTTCCAATAAATTATCTATCATTACATATCTTGGTTATTAGGTTCAACTGCTGAAGCACAAAAATTATCAGCTTAGGAGAACAATAGAAAATGAGATGTGTTGGTCGTATTTTATTCATCATCTAAACGAGACATTGTGAATGCTTGTTATTTTTTACCTATGCATATGCGTACATTTATTTATTTATTTATTTATTTATTTGAATACAAGTGGTACCCTCAAAATAGAGGCAAATTCCACCACAGGACAATAAAATTCATTCAACATATATGTATTTAAACAGCAGATGCATATGCTGTGACATGTTTGTGACAAATATTTAAGTAAATATTTATACATATATTAAATACATTGCTTAAAAGTGTTCGGAAACTTCCGAATTATATATCTGCATTATATAATGTAAGGTATACTTATTATGTATTATGTAAAATTGAAAAAACGAAGGCAAATCATAGTTTAAATCAAAGTTAAATCATAGTTTAGTTAGTTTTAGTATAATCCTAGTTCATTTGTAAATGTTGTAAATGAGAAGCAAGTATTTAAAAATTGTCTAAGTATGTTTTTAGAAAGGTAAAAAATTTAACGGAAACAATTATGTAGTAAACTGAATCGTAGAGTGATTATTGAAGAAAGCCAACATTTCCTTAAAGAACTCTTTTCTTAGCGGAATACCCAAGAAACTTTCATTTCAGTGAAGACTAAAATTCGAGCACTACCATGTTCTCTTGTAAGCACAAGAAGCAAAAGCAAACCAGTAATTTCTGCTTGAACATCGTATCGTAGACAGAATTCTTAATAGGGACGTGGATCCTTCCTTCTTTCCACAAAGATTCAAAGCTGGAAAATAGAGTAGAAGTGTAATAATAGTGGTTGGGAGGAGTAATCTACAGTAGGTATGATTCGGGTGCCAACTTCCAATCCAAATTTATTGATCTACTCATTCCTTAGTCCCAGCTGAGAGTGGAGATGTATAGAAAGAAACAACAACGAAAGAAGAACAATCAGGACAGAAATTCTCGGGATTATTAGTAATGTTTGTTCTATATGCCTTGGTCCAAGTCCTTTCTTCAGGTTCGTCGGTTAGTGTCAGAAAAGGGATTTGATTTCAGTCTTTCACTTGCAGACGTTATAAAGCGTAGTGTATATGATGTGCTAGTATTGCACAATTTATAAACTTTCAAAGATTTAGCTAGTGAAAGTCTTATGTTTCCTCAACTCTATTCAATAAGAAAGCCACAATAACTGTGCAGGTTCAGATCAAAGATTTTGAGATTGTTTTGGAAGGGGAAAATGCAACCTTTGTTATATTTTCTCTTGTTGGTGGGTGCTAACCAAGCTTTAGCACCTCAGGAAAACCACGAAATGACTGTCGAATATTGATTTTACAGACTAATCCTTAGTCACAAGTAAATCAACCAACCAAGCAAAGTTGAAGGAAATATAAGTTTTAGACTTGAGTGCTTTCAAGTTATACATAATTGTGATTAGAGAAATAATATTGTTATTTATTTAGCGTACATACATAAATGTGTACATATTTATATGAAATTTTAAAAACACATGTGCAACAATAATAATAATTATAGACAACAATTATTGTTCTTTATAATTAGAGGATATTGCTTTATTGAGACCACAAGCAGAATTAAGAATTACTAAAGGTAAATAGACTCGGAAGATTGATTTTTTTAAAGCAACTACAACAAAACGCGTATGCATGCTAGTCAGCAAAAACTCAGCTAAAAACCTTCGTAGTCCCGACAACTGAAATTATATACGCTCTCAATTATTTGGTAATAAAAAAAATGATTGAAATGTTTTGGTTGCTTCAAAATATAAATTAGCTATTATCAAATATCCAATCCAAACGAAATTACTCTTGCAATTTCGTTCTCACGAATATTTACTTAACCAGATTTCTTCCTATATGCAAACATACATATTACTGCACCAATGTAGTCAGAAAAGTTTTCAAGAAAGGTGAAGTGAACTTTATCCATTTTAGTCTGGCGAATTTATCTTGAGTGAATATACCACCATCATCATTTAGTTATGCACAAGCAAAAGTGAGAAGCAAACGAACTTTCCCCAAACTTTTTTCTCTAAAGTACTTAGTTGACTGGCATTTTACATGAGGACATTGAATACATACTTGGTATTTCATTCTACACTACATTGTAACCCTTCTCGTTGGCATCTAATTTCCATTAGTGAAAGGCATTTTTATCAATATCTACAAGCATGTGTCAGAAAGCATGATAGGGCATTATATTTACTTGTCCTTTCTGATCCCCCGACGCTTTGTGTTAAACCAACTCAAGCTGCACTTGCCTGTTTTATGGTTTTGTGCCACGAAACTATTGAATTATCTTCAAGAACTTTTTCTTTTCCATTAATTTTATGTGATGCTTTGTAATGCTTGAAGCTCCTGTGTGATTGTTTGTAACTGGAGCCTATTATATTAATGCTTGTTTGTAGAAAATGCAGCGTACATTTGGTGTTTCTTGAATATATAATGTGAGGGATTCCGGCACACCCAAAAAACTTTTTACTCACTATGTTGAGCTTACAAACATTAAAAACAAATCTCGTGAAATAACGTAAGTATGCCAAAAATTTTATCACGAAAGATATATTTAATACCTTAACTAGCTATTAAAGGCAGAAATTAAATTCAGTTAGATCCTAATCTACATGAAAAGTGTGTAAAATAATATGCAATATAAGAATCTTTTAATTTTTTAATCATTGAGCTGAAGAATCAAAGTATAGGAAACCGATTTCTTCTCATCAACTGTCGTTGAATAATATTTGTTTGTTGTCTTGGTAACTCGCTAAGAAAAGCTCCATGGTAATTTCAAAAGATTCAGGGTTACATATTATGAAACATTTATTTTGTATTTTGATTCATTATTATTAATTGTAAATACTAATTTGAAAACAGAGTGAGAATTTTGAATATGGATGAAAAATAGAGCAATTAAAATAGTCTTACGTTTATCTTAATTTTTAGTATTTAGAATATGCAACTTTTTAAGACTAAATGGTTTCTGACAATTGTTTTTTTTTGCATTTTCCATAAATCCCCATAAAATCTAACGATTTACCAACGACGATTCAGTCAATTTGTTAGTAGTCTTCCAAATATAGGATTTATTTAAATTTTAGAACCCTTCTGCCCTAAACTACATGAATAATATAAGGATGAATCCCTTCCCATCTGCAGATACCTGTCTGCTAAATCCCGGCTTCAATCTATCTAACCAAACTGCAAAGAAAGAGCTCGTATGCATCCTTATTTCTGGAACTCAAAAATCGTGCAATCTACCACCTACTTACAATACGAACCATAGTTCTATGTCCCACATCAAAAGCGAATGACATCTGTGTGGAATAGAAATCAAGACACAGTCAGCTAGCATTGTACATACATATGCAAAAAGAAAAAAGATTTGAGAACTGCAATGTCTGTGCAAATGTCACATTTAAGATAAAGTTGAAATGGGGAGAGTAGAATCAAGACTAAAAGATTGTCTCATTAAATTCCTTTTCATCTTTTCCCAACTATTTTTTAATTTTTGTTTTGAAAATGTTTCCCTCATTTTTCCTGCTTTATCCAATACTTTGTCTGTGGGTATATATATTCTTCTTGTATGGAATATATGTAATAATAGGAATTACTCGAAATGGATCAGAGATGCTTGCGCCTTCCAATAATTTTTTTAACCCTTACTCAAACGCATTTGCTTTCTCTTAATAACTCACTTGACTGAACTCGTGAACTTCTTCAATAGTTCAATGTGAATTTTCACTTTCTTCGCTGAATACTTGAATTTTCGAGAAAACTTTGTAAATAGAATTCGTATTGAACCCAATTTGAGATTAAAGAATGGTGATATGACCATACCATGATTTGATTTTACTAATATCCATCACGATTTCAAAGCATTACCTTAGCAAAGTTCTGGCTGTTGGCCACAAATGCAATGGGGCGATGAGAAAGTGAAGAATGGGAATAAGATTCTTCCATCTTACTTTGTTTGAAAACTTGGAAGAATAGTGAATTGGGTTCCAATCCAAACTTGCAGAAAACAGCAATGTAATGTGATCAAATTGTGGATCTGAATACGAATGAGCTTTGTGGAATCTGACTCCACTTAAAGATTTAACGACCAGTTTCTCGACCTCCTCAAAAAGACAAATGTACTTATTGTAGTAGGAAGTAAATTAGTGTAATTTAAAGATTGCTTTTGGTTTGGTCCGGAAAACTTTCAAGGGGCAGTATAATGAAATACATAAATTAGATTTAGGGGTGAAACATTTAAGCAATACAAATGATTCTTGACACTGTGTAAAGTTATATTTATTTTGGTTTAAAACCAAAACCGGATTTAACATTGTTAAAATTTGACTCGAAAGCAACCACAACAATTAATAAAACTGATCTAATTAACAAAAATCAATTCAATTAGATATGTATAATAAGTAGAACGAAAATATTTTGTGGTGCTTGACATTCCTTCCTTTCATTACTTCAACCAGCCTCTCATTCTATTGATGGAAGTTGAAGCACTACTTCCATAGAGGGAAAAGTTATGGGAAAGAGAACGTTTTAAAAAGACCTCTACCTGGAACAACAACACTAATGAGCCAAGTTTCATTGTGAAAACCAATCTTATTTGAGAAAACTTCTCTTGGTTTCGCTTCAACCTTTTATTGCACACAAATATATCTTCCAAAACAGACAAGTTGTTGGATCGGTAAGTGATTTTAGTTGTACTCTCAAGTCACGTGTTTCCATTCAGTTTTTTTATACCTTGCTCTATTCTGGCTCAATTGGAATGGAAATCATTACAAGGAAACAAAATGTTTGAAAATGGCATTTCAACTTCAAATATTATGTACCAGCCGTAATTGGCCCAGATTTTCTAGAAACTTGAGAAATGCGGAGGTCTAGACACCTACTGAAAAAGATAAAATATTCAATTATTATTAGTCTAGTTACATTCTATTTGGTTCAGTTCACTGAGCATCACAACACAAAGATAAATCACGTTCCCTTTCTCATCCTTCTAATAAATGGTCCACTGGCAATGAATTTCCTTCTCTATTTTCGGGTTTAAATCAGAATCGCTTAACCTTTTCTTCTTGGTATATATTTATGTAATGTAGTTTGTTAAAATTGAGTAATAAATTCACTGAGAATAAACCATAATAATATTGCGTTGTGCCGATGCTGCTGGGTGCAATGTAATAAGCTACATGCATACATATTTACGTTACATAGATAAAAAATACCAGTCTACCGGTTACATAGTGCAATCTACCAGTTTGTTATTTCTTGTTAATGTTTGAATTGTGAGACAATATAGACCTTTTTGCTGATTTTACTTAAGGTTACATTTTGGAATGTCATAATGTGATTCCTTAATCTATACCATGAAATAAAATTCCGACAATTTCGAAGAAATACGATATTTAGCTTAGGTTTGTAGGGACAAGAATTATGTAAGTTATTGCCATATTAAATCAAACAATATAATCATTTTGTTTATAACATAAATATACGACAACTGCTTTATCCAACCGCAGGAATTGAACGTGATCAGTTTGTATTTTTATTTCGCTTGGGATAATAATTTTCATTCATAGCTGCACGAAACGATAAAAATATTTGCGAGAAAGCAATATTTGTTGGGAAGAATATAAAGATTTGTGATTGTGATGAAAGGCATTTTTGATTCCATAATGTATCTTGCTTCGAATTAATCAATCTTTCGTCATTCATGCAATAAAATACAAAATGTGAATACAAAAAATGCAAAAAATAAACATCTAAATACTTCATTAAATTTTATAATATGATGGATTGTAAATGGTAAAGTACAGACCACAGATATATTATTGCATTTTATTGTCGTTAAACTTTGTCAAACAATAAATTACAAAATTACGCAAGTCAGGTTATACCTTACTTAAGATCAGTGTACATATGTATCTATGTTATGTGGGTATATCCAAATTTGGGATTAAGCTGGATGCTTGATTATAAATTATCAAATGATATACATAATGAGTTTGTAAAAGAAACACTATGCGTTCATCTCAAAGATCTTTTATTTATAGAGAGAATGATAAATGAATGTGCAAACAACCGTGTTTTTCTTCTTAGATTTCGTTACGCCATTGTGTTCAAATAATGAGTGATGATGATCTTCTTGATGATTTTGAGTGGTGCTATTTTGTAATATTTTCACCAAAGGAATTAGCAGTGACAGACAACAAGCTTCTGAATAGTTCTGAAGGCGTTAAAATAGCATCATTATACATTGTTCCTGTTTGCTACCAATTTAGTATCAAATTAAAATATGTACGTATTGTTCAACGTATTATTTATCTTTCCAAGATCATACATACGTTAAAGGAAGATTTACTAACACAATCATCTTGGATCATGTTGTTTAATGTAATACAGTATTTAATTATATAAGATCTTAATAGAGTGCAATACATATATACGTATTTGCAATACCCTAAAAAAACATTTTCTTGCAACGATAATCTGCACCAGCCGCTGATTTGTAAATGGACAAACTTAAACTGTGTTAAATTAATTATGCCTCTGGTACAAATATATTTATCACACCATCACAATATATTTACATAGTGTGCATTGATGAAACAATTAATTGAATAGTATGGTTATTTAAGAAATATGTAGTTTAGAATTGATTACTGCACAAATAAAAATATTTATAAAAATACCCGAACGCAAATTGGCACTTTAAGAAGATTTGTAGAGTAGGTAACATTAAAATACCTCAACACAACTTGAATTAAATACTGTAAACTTATTTATAAACAAAGCTAGTCTTGTTTTGAAGCAAAGCCGGTAATTATTATAAGCGTCACCTTTTCTTTATTCAAATCGTCCAAGTACAGCAAAAATTAAATCCGTCCAATCCTGTATAGGGTGCATTACTCAAAAATAATGGCTCAAGTTTCAGGCACTAACTAAATATAATACTGATGATAAATCTCGTTAGGACCAGTGTTAGCATTAGTTGATGTCTCAAGCTGAGTTTGTTAGAGGTTTTATACTTTAAAAGAAAGGTCTTGACTCAGTAACTAAATTCTGTGTAAAAGAACAAAAAGGGAGAAGAAAAATGTGACATTGTAATCACTGAGAGGAACCTTGAAGTCTGAGATTGTGAACTTTTGTCTTTTTAATTTCCTGTGGTATTCGCACTTACCATGAATAAAAAAATGAATCTTTTATTTAAACTCGTCTACTACGGGCAGTATTAGTCACCATCATCAACTATGTAAGTATTTCTAAGAGAAAGTTTATATTTTATAGTGGTAGATGAGCAGAAAAGTTTCAATGGTTGATACATAAGTACATGCAATTATATCCGCTGCTTATGTATTACTCTAAAGAAATTCATTTCACACAAAAGGGCTATTGCACTAATTTAACCACCCAACTTAAGTAAGTTTGCACCTAAAACAAAGTAAATGACTATACTCAATGATTAAAAATATGGGAAATGTTTTAGGTCAGCTTCAGACAGATAAACCATTGCATATTTAGCATCAGCAGAATAAGGAAGCAACTAAACTGTTAATTACTGGTATAAACGTAGTTGAAAGTAGCATATTACATAAACTAAATACAACATCGTCCCTACGCATCTGTCTATTTTAAATTAAAAGAATGCGGCAAGACATTGACAAAACGAAAAAGTTTCCAAATAAGCTACAGGAAATACTTGGATTATATTTGTTGAAGCTAAAGTTCCTGCTGGAGTTTGTTTCGAAACATTCAAAGCAGTAATGAACAAATAAGATGAAATACATCCAATAAATAATAAATTGATATGAATATGCTCTTATGATTACAAAAGGTTGCGTTTAGAATTGTCGTCTTTGACAGCGTCAAAGTTGGTATTTTTTATATCCTAAAACTTTTATGTTCGTGTCAAGTCAAGCTGGCTTTAACACAGTTAAATAATTTCCAAAGAAAGGTCAGATACTTTTTGTTGCTTGATGCTCGAAGGAAAGAATTTGTGAAAAGTTTCAACAAGGATTCTCTTTCTGATTCTACCCTAAAAGGGAAAAGGGTAAAGGACATGTAAATATTTATTTTGGAAGACGGCTCACATTTCGATTTGTTCAATATCTATCTCTCGTCGGTAGGTAGTTGTCAACACTTCTAACTTTTTGGGTTGATCATTCAGAGTGACAGTTTTATATACAGAGTAAACCTCACTTCCTCGGTATTAGTGGGTTTCAAGCCCTATCCGACTGTCAGCAGTTTTCAGTATAAGATTCCACGGTGTTTTATTACTTATTCAATATTACATAGAAGTTAAAGTCAGTGAGTAGTAAGAAAAGCAAAAGTGAAAGGGATACTTTCTGGTTTGAAATGTTTGAAGAAGTAGAGAGAAGAAGACCAAGAAATAAATGAAGTACTTGAAAGAGAAGGATATGAATATGAATTTGATGGAAAGGGTAAGACAGATTTTATAAAATATCCTGTCTTGGTTGAGATTGAGTCAAGATGAAGAATTTTATAGTTTCCTTCTCAGTATATGTAAAACCCTATTTTCTTGATGAAAAGCAGAACTATTTATGTATGTTGCACGAGCCACACTTAATCTTTTCTCATGCTTATAATTATTTAAATTTTACTCCCCAGCTTCCTTATATTAATTTTATTCTTATTTTACCTTTTACAATTTTACCAGAATTTCAAGACTTTAAGAAGAAAATTCAATTCAAAGGAAAGAGGAAACATGCACTAGGTAATTAATTTAACTTTGTTCTAGTTCTAATGAAACCTACATATATGTACATTTGTGAAATAATATTTAATATAAATAGTTTTAGCGACTCTGTCAACTTATATTGTCTGGATTATGCTTTGCAGTAGACAGAGTTGACGAAATGGAAATAAGTTACTTAAGTAACTGTAAATGCTGCATACTAATAATACATAATGCACCTGCAGTTGATGTTAACTATGTTTGAATATTATCCAGAATATTATCAAATACAACAGAGAAATGCAATAAACCTGTGAATGTATTATCATTCACTAATTGCATCTAGATTTCATGTAAAGCAAAATATTTATTATTGCAGGCAAATTGTTGCAAAAAAGTCTTTTTTCGATAATTGAAGCGTGTTTATTGCTTTATTATTTAGGTGCTAGTAATATTTTACGACTTGGAAAAAAATCACAATGAAATAAAATCAATAAAGATAAGAATGAACAGGTACACATACAATGGTTTTTCAACAAGTTACGTTAGCATTATTGCAAAAACGATCCTTGCAACAAGTTGAAGTAGAAATTATAAAGCAATAATTGCTGGGACTTTTTGGAATATTTAAACTTTAAATTAATGATAACTTGAGATTTCAACACAGGCAGTGACAGGTGCAATCAGTCATAATTGTTTCGCCCTTGAATTAAAATGGTAATTATTATATTTAATATTGCAAATAAATTTTGTATTTGCAGTATTCTATACAACATCTACTGAAGCTTGTTATTGATGAATCTTCAAGACCTGTAGATCAAAATGAAAAATGAAAATTGCAAAAATATAAATTGAGAAGAATTGTGAAATAATGAACAGTTGGCAGACTAGACACGTTATTTGACACATTGGACTTTACAAAAATTATTGGGGTTTTTTCCTTACCTTCGTAACTGAGTAAATGTTTTACGCCTTTACATAATTTTTTACAAAGTTAAAACTAGCCTCTGAGTAAACTTCGTAAGCACATTTCTATGGGAAATGTTTGTAAATGTTTGCAAATTTAAGTTTGCAAGATTTACACCGTTTACAACGGTTACGAAGGTGACTTTAAAACCTTCATTAAAATCATTTCATAAAAATTTGTAAAGATAGTTTGCATAGTAAAATGCAAACTGGAACTACAACTTTTAGTTTGTACAAGGTCCACTTGTTTAGATAAGGAGTTGTTTGATTGAAGTTACTATAGTCAGTTAACAAAATTTGTCTGCCGGACTCAAGATTGTGTTGAATGGAAAACAAATCCTAAATTTTATATTACCAAGTTGCACGTACTCATAATAATAAAATAATTCCTATATTACCAATTCCAGAGTGAGTGGGTTGTTGAACTTGTGTAGTGTGTCCATATTCAATGGAAATTAAAGAGTTAGAATAGTTACCTAGCCTTAACTGTAATTTAAAAAAACGCTTCAGTCAGTTTTCGCTGCGTATATTAGATTTCTGTTTATAATAATGATGAATTTTAATGAGGAGATTAAAAGAAAATTTCAAAGCTAAAGGGTTTCAATGTTCATATACAATTAAATTAAATAAATTGTGCAAAGTATAGAAGCATTAATGAAAATAAAACCATATCGGTCAGAGATTTTCTTTTTTGTAAAGCCAAATAAAAATATTCGCTTCACAATTTCATATAAGTGTATGAAATGCAAGAGGCATTAAAAATATAAACAAGATTGTTCAATACTTGTTATGATTGTTCAGGTATAATAGATACGCACAAATTTCATTGACGGGATGTTTATCGGAACATAATGCAGAAACTCGGATTTTAGTACTCTTATTACAATCATCATCAAAAGTACAAAGGCGTTAGGCGACAGGCATTATTGCTGTAATAAGGGATTTGGCAAAACGAGATATCATTAAAGAAATCCTTTTTAACGACCAAAGTCGTTTCCCACACTCTTTCTTTCTGTCACCCTCCCGATATCCTTTGTCAAGTTACAATAACACAAGAGAAAGTACAATGAAATATTCATTTTTTAAAAGTTTTGTGCGCATTAGCTTAAAATAATTATTTATAAACTACAGCTCTATGTACATATATTTTCCTGCTTGTTTCAGTTATAAAAATGTCGTCAAAACGAAAGTTTTTGGTACAATAAATAAATAATAAGCCAACTAAATATTTCTGCACATACGATACATTGTTTAGCAATACAGTCGTCATTTCATCATTTTCATTTTCAAATATTTGCAATGAAGGTTTTACGTTACATGTTCTACAAAATAACAAGTAAAGACTTTTGAATTGAAATTGATCTCAATTCTGAGTTTTCAAATAAAATTTTTAACGCTTCTAAATATATCCACCAAAAATGAAGGAAAATAAACTGTAAATTGCTTAAAATAGTAAATTATAATAAAGCACAATTACATTAAAGCTATTACCTCGAATTTGAATACATATAATGGTAGTAAAGTTTTCAAAAGTATATGTAAATTCTGGAGTAGTAAAGTAGAAAATAGTAACTTATAAGGCCGTGCTTATTCAGGTTTACACTGTTTGCAACTCGATCTCAAGATGAAAGATTTCATTCCAAACAAGGTATGCAATTTGACCACAAACAAATTTCATGATTTTTACATTTTTGCCCTTCAATCAAGGAGCTTATAAATTTCAACAACGCTAAACTGAAGAACCGATTTCATTGTTTTCCAGTATTTTCCCAGGTAAGTATTTAGTAAGTGTATACATATTTAAAATATGTCAATATCAAGCAATCAACCCTACAACAAAACTTACGTAAATTAATCTAACTCCTTTAGATTAAAACTTGAGTTTAATCAGCCAGCTATTGCAGCAAAGTTGAATTGTGCAATATATGACCATTCTTAACTACATAATTAAGAATGTTTTACTACCATTATAAAATTTACTTGAAACAAGCGAGTTTAGCCTTACAATCAAATTATGCTTTGCTTCAATCGAAACATAAAATATGTATTTTATTTTGCTGCTGGGGGAAATGTTTTCAGCGCTTCTGTTTACATTTTCCAGCCGAGCTACACTCATTCTCATGATCGATAAGTTTGAGCTTTGAGATCGTTGAGATACTAAAATAAAGTATAATTTTGAGACTTTAAAATTTCGCCTTAAATATTTATCTAACATAAATACTTCGAAATGCACAACAATGACAATATAAAAACCAAACAAAGAATTAATTTTAAAGTCGATTATAAATAATTTGGTAATAATACCCAAACTTAGATTACACACAATGCAATTACTTCTTTAATTTTAAAGAAACCCTGTCACAAACTTAGCTATTTTTTATACCTTGCATGATTAGTTATTGAGACAAAAATGCTGACAATTTGCAAAAATTTACTCACTAGTTATAACTTGAAAATACAAAAGCCTTTTTTCAGTCAGGTAAAGCCAAATTGGAATATAAATACATACCTATATAGTCGTAAACGCTGCATAATGAATGTATTTGCAAGTCAACATGGTTAACGCGATTACTAAACCTTGCTGCTGCTATATAAGGAGACCATTTAAATATCTTCACTTAAGTAAAACACTTTTATTCCTTATATTCACTCCTCGTGGTTCTCAAAATAAGCAGACAATGGTCAGTAATTGGTTGGTTAATCACTGCTAAATCTCATCCAAAATTATGATACAGCAATATCCCAAACTTGGCAATAGTAAAGCAGTTACTTTGCTATTGAATTCAATTCTCCTTCATAATATTTAATTTCCCACTAATCATTTCTACAAGTCTCAGAACTGTTTTGAGCTTTTTTCTGCCTATTAAGCAGCTATGCAAAAATTGCTATGTACCTTGCCATAATTTTGCAACAAAAGGTTTGTTGTTTACCTAAAAACTTGAATTTTATACAATAAAAATAAAGTAAATATGCAATTTAATGATGATGACATTATTATACAGAGGGTGGACTCTACCAAGGTAAGCTGGTTGATGTAAGTATTTTTTTTAAATAAACAAAGGAATATTGCGATAGAATGGAATGGGAATGGAAATAAAAGACAAAATCAATGTCACAAATAATGTATGAATGTATTCCGTTCCGTGGTAAACAAAAAGTTAACAAACAAGTGTTCAGAGTGCAACTTTCAGTAAACCCTGCAAGTTATTAAAATATTTATTAAGGTTTTATGGTTAGAGGATACGAAATTGGCAAACTAAGAAATTTAACCAACAGATAAATAAATGAGAAGTATTATTAAGGAATAAGGAATGAAGGTTTAAACTGCATCATTGTTGTTAGATGAAAACAAATCTCATAATTAAATACCTATACATGAATATTTCCCAATCTGGAACAGTGCTCGAAAAAGTCGCTGAAAGGCACCTTTTCAGCACTATTTACAAAGATCTGATCTAGCAATGTAATCTAAAATAAGAAAATGAGTGCCACTGTAGAATTCACCTCATTTAGCTGATAAATATCAATGAATACAGGCCACAATCTCCTTGCCTCCGATAATTGGCAATTTTCCTTACTCTTATAACTTTGCTCGAAGAACATGATACCAGGCAGAATTCTAAAAAGTGTAAATTATTCTGTCAAGCAGAGAGTAGACTGTAAGCTTGAGACATGAACGAAAAGCCAGAACCATAAAATACCGGGTGAGATTCCTCCCAAGTTGTTGAGTGGTGAAATGTAATTTCTTACTTAAGATCTTATTACGGTAGAAGAAAAGGATAGGATGTGTATGAGGAAGACCACAAACCCATCTCTTTAAGTGAAAAAAATATCCGACAACCGAAACAAGTATTATGCATAGGCTTAACTTTGAAAATGAATTATACTCACTAATGTCAAAGCGACCAAATTCACATTCGTAAAGAAAGGATGGAGTAATCGCATAATCTTAAAAAGAACCCATATTTTTGCACAGACAAGTGGAACAATTCATCTGACAAAAACATAACATGCAAGGCGTCTGAATGATGAATTAAATTAAAATTGTAATAACAAACAACAAAGCCTCATTCTTAATGAAGTATGAAGGGAGCACGCTTGACGAATATTATACTACATTACTTTTTTTTAATTGCTGATGGGAAACTAGATCATAAAATATATCTCGCAAACAAGCCTTGACTGGGACTAAAAGAAAATCGCCTACAGTGAATGAATGATGAAATTTTTCTAAAGAGTAAGTATAGTAATATGAAAAACAGTGAAATAAAGAAATATCTATGATAGCTTACTTGGTTTATCAGCTTCCAAAATTTCATCTCCAAAACTGCATTTCCCATTTTTAATCAACAACAAAACTGATAATGTTAGAGTAAATGATATGCAGTGGTTGAAATTCTTGACCATTGGGTGGTATCTTCGTTGGTTACTGGAAAAACATTTTGGTTTTCCCATGGAAGTTAGCCCACCCATTCCGTTTTAGCTCATGGATTTTGAATGATATGTTAAAGTTAAGGTTATTTTAAGCTTGTAATTACATATTGTATTTACATCTGTAATTAATTTCCAAGCACACTTCTTAAAATACTATTTAAAGGTTATTTTGCTACAGAAAATTCACTTGCACATCAATATAAATCTAAGACTGCTAAAAATTTGATTTTTCAGTCCTCTAATGAATGAAGAGCATTGAAGGGGTTTCAAAACTAAGCAAAACGAAAGTTTTTTCTTCCTTTTCGAAATAAAACTGAAGATATCAAAAAGACTGACAGCTAGTCTTGAAGGCAAATAAATTCAATCCAAGTGTTAGCTTTTTGTCACTGCTGCACTTGATGATAATGGTGATGACGATGATGGGATGGTCAGTTTAGCCCCATGGGCTCTGAGAGTTGTTCATATGTACACATAGTTTCTAAATGAGTCTTTCACTTCACATTACTTTTTCATACGTAGAATTCTTCTACTCTACTGATGATAGAACACTTAACTTGACGACTTCACTCAACGATTAGGGTGACAGTAATGATGACAAAGAAGTGGCCAAGTGAGGCCGTCATTTTATTCCAGGAGTTCTATAGTTTGAAGTTGTAACGGGAATGCCAAAAATCCATCATCGGAATAATCTTGTTGTCAACATCGATCTAAAAAATACAAAAAATTATTTTATTCACAAAACAAACAATTCAATTAAAACACTTGGATTCACTTGAGAAGGAAAATAAGCTTGTTAATAATAGCACATGCACGTGACTGAGCACTTGCATTTGATTCCAATAATGTGACACAACATATATGCAATCAATCAAATTTTAAACTAATAACTGTACTTATGCTGCTCGTGACCTCTGATGTTGTACCTACAGTGTTTGATGACTTTTCATCTCCACATATACAATATACTATCATTAACTTTTAAACCTGTATAAGATAGATTATAACATCACGAATTGATGAAATTCAATCATTTTTGATAATTGGAATTCTGCGTTATTTACATATTCAGCCTAATTCATATCCATATAATGTATGTAAGTATAACGTGTGGAAATGTACAATTAATGTAAATCCACTTTTCCTTCCCATTATAAGCTGCTTTTTTCTTCAATCTTGTTTAATTATTTGCGTATAGAGAAATATACAAATTATATATTATCAGAGCAATTATTGAAACTGTTAATTGGGTTAAAAAATAAATAAAACAATCAATTTTTTGAGGAGCCATGGAATTGACCCCAAGACGATAAGACATTTCTTAACTTAATTTTGTATTTAATACAGTCTCATTAAGCTATTTTATTACACAGCTCTCTTCACTCTCTTGTATGTATGTTAAGGCAACAGAAAATTTGATAAAGTAGTTTAGACAATTTTGCTCACCCTCAATAAATTTTACTTGCATTTTGTTGATTATATATCCCTTCATTCGACAAGTAAAGGTTGACGTCATGCAGTTCCGTCATTTTAAATAGGGAAAGGAAACAAGAGACAGGAAACTTTTCAACGCTTGAATTTGTTTCTTGTGTTTTGACACATTCCAGTAAAGGTTGCTATGTACGGGTCATTTGCATGCTATTACGTGTTTTGCCTTTCACTACTTGTTCAAGAGAAAGGTCAAAGCAAGTAACTAAGTGTAGAGTAATGGGAAATAGTTCAGATAAACGGATTTCCACACGGATATAAAATATTGATTAAGACATGAAGACATTTCGGTTCCTTCTAATTTCATGTACTCATTGTTTTCAGGGGGATTGTCTACGAACAAATAAGCAATATTTTTGAAAGTAAATATGTATTACAAACAGTTCAGCTTAAATAGTTTAAAATATGAAGCACAGTAATAAACAATTAATTATTTAGAGAAATTGTTTTTTGTTTTTTTAGTTATTATCTTACATTACATACATACATAGCTCGAAATTTAGCGTGAGATAGGAAATTGTCTATCTCAATTATGCATTACAGACAAGTCTTTAGATTAGGTTGATGGTCCGAGTTAGTATTTAAAATTGACAAAATATATTTCAACAGGAAACATCATACGCAATAAGACTAATAACGGACCATTAAAAACTATTAAGACAAAATTAAGACTATGATTTGTATACATTATATGCAAGATAATAGTATAGGAATTGGGTATGGTGAAGACAGGTAAATACAAAAGGACGCAAATATTGCTAAACCGTTTGAAAATTACCCTAAATTAAAATATAACTATTAACGTCGATTGATTGGATTTTTATCGACATTTTTATCATTGATTTTATGTTTGTCTAACTAAATGGAAGTTACAGGGCATTCAAAGAATTAACCAAATCTACAGCAATTTTTAAGTAATCAGTCACTGTCACTTTTGCTCAAAAAAGGTTCAATTTAACTATTTCGCAAAGAGGAACGACGACAAGGACGATTTTACATATTTGTGTTAAGGATTTTATAAATGCTTGCAGAATATAAAAAATTTTAACTTCAAACTCAATCACAATAATATTGAAAGTGTTGCAAGATAATGTATGCACATATGTATATATTTATTTACATCTTGTCGAATAACAGCCCATTTTTTAACAAAACCTTTTATTATAACAATTTAGATGATTGTTGTTATCAATCAACTTCGAAATAAATTGATAATTTATATAAAATATTTTTTGGTCTCACGATGGATTAATTGTGCTTTAAATAGTATACATATGTACAATCAAATCAAAAAATCCATTTTTATTTGCATTTGGCTGAAGCTCTGACTATTTATGAATGTATGTATACTTTCACATCCAACATTAATATTATCTCAAGGTAGCTGTGACACTCTTCCACTTCACTGGTCTTTCTCCATTCTTTACATTCATAGAACTTGATGTTGCATTTGTATTATGAGATTTCACCTTTGTAGTGAACTAAATCTAAACCACACCACGCAACCAAAGCAACACAAATTTAAGTTTTAGGAAACCGCAGGTACAAACTATGGTGAAATGGAGAATAGTTAGGCAAACTTTCTCTTTTGCCTGTGATCTTTTGTGGTATTAGGTTTATTTAGGATTAGTGTCCTATCAAAGTATCGCACACATTGAACGAAAATTTGCCATTCAGTTGCAGTTTCATTTAAATATCCAGCTTAGTAGTAAATATGCATGTATATTATAACCGGATTTTGGAAATTGAAAGAAGTGGCATGGACTTGTTTGTTGCATTCTCAAACTATAAACGCTTAAATCCAATATTTGATGTAATGCATTACTCTAAAAAGTTTTGGAGAAAGTGATGCTCAAATCTGATGGAATGTGGAAGGGGTTGATAAATATTCAAAGGTTTACAATTTGAGTGTCTTTGATCTTTCAATTTCAACATGTCCTTTTCCTTTCATGTATTTTAACTATTGACTTGCTTCGAACTCTGAATTGCTTTTTAGGAAGCAAAGAAATTCATTTCTTGCTCGTTTGCTATTATTTGTGAGAGTAATGAAAGGAAGTGAATAATAATACATCAAGGGAAGATAATCAAAAATATATCTCATATCGCAATGGAGAAGCAAATATGTAATTCTTGAAAAATAAAATCCAATTTTACATTGTAAAACGACTAAGTATTTCAATTACTTTGTGTGAGTTAGGTTGATGAATCTTTTCGAGATAGTCTACCCAGCGGTAGTAAGTAGATAAACGGCAATTTAATTGTTGGCATTTCGAATATTAAACAAATAAATATGTAGTTACACAAGTATCTACTTTATAACTACCAGAATTCATTTCAAAATAGAAATATACAGTTGACATATACTTATAATTCAAAATTACTGCGATTACATTAGTATTAGTGAAACTGGATTACTGATTAAAGCAAGAATTCTTACCACTACCTGTCAAAATTAATTAAATTGTATTGCATTCCACACATTCTTCAGTTGCAAAGGAAGCATTTCTCTTTAATATTTATGTAGTTCCCATATAATTTACTTGTCAGTTTTCAGTTACTTTTTCAGTAGTATTCTCAGCGAAATAAATATCTATTCTATGGCATTGCTGACATTTTTAATGCACGAGGTCTAAATTCTTAGAATAATTGTGATTTTATTCAAAAGATACCCGGATTTAATTTTTCATACAGTTGATTTGGTAAATGCATGTTCAAAGCAAATGTGGATGGAACCATGATATGCCTTTTTCTATAAAATTTAGGATCTGACTTCAAAACAGTGTTGATGATCATACTATAGGTCGCACATCCCATGAAATATGTGCTAAACTCACTGATTGCAACCTTTTTTTATAGAATGAGAAAATTGTTCTAAACACAACGACACTACATATGTACATATATATTTATAGTGTAGTGTTGCTGGAAAATTGTCGTTATAAGTGTTATTCGATTTCTGAATGCACACATTATCTACAACTCGTAACCAAATGCAATTTGCCAAAGCGCTACCAAATGACTATTACATCTTAAAAAATTCATAATACAATCCACTCTAACATGAATGAAATAGACATATGTACCTGAAATCAACAAACATCTTGTACTAAAACATGATTATGAATCATATCAAAATCCCCAAAAATTATTAAAGCAACACTTTACATATGTACACTTTATAGGATTGGCTATAATAAATCACGTACGCTTTGCGTGTAATGAAATCATCTTTATCATATTTCTCAAGAACGAAACTTCGTGAGAAAACAATTAAATATCAATTTGCGCTGTTTTATTGTAATGTAAAGAGCCGCACCTTTTTCCGCTTTTCAATCAAACCGACAATTAACCAAAATGCAAAAATGTTGGTTAAAGCATGCCTGGGCAGCTTTGGTTGAATCAAAAACTTGAATCAGTGATAACCGTGCTGCTGGGCTGTTAAAGTTATTTAAAATGTAACTAAGAAAGTATTCCAGTCAGTCTAATGACAGGGAAAATACCTGCCGGAATTAATAAAGTTGGCTGGCGGAGCTGGATAGTTAACTTCTCTATTCCTACCTTACTAAATTTAATATGAAAAGATATTTTATGATTTCTCCAGTCCTTCATATTTCGAATTGGAACTGTGAAACGTTGCAATTGTTTCCTCATTATATCTAAGCTGTAAAAATTTTAAGACATTTAAAGAAATTAAAATGATATAATACAGGAGAAAATTTTATCTGTTCAAAAAATTCAAAAATAATGCAAGTGGTCGGATGCTTTAGTAGCGGCAAAAATTTCTTTGATGGAAGGTACTCAA
The DNA here is from genome assembly GCA_036491945.1 of Paranurophorus simplex. Lineage (NCBI taxonomy): Eukaryota > Metazoa > Arthropoda > Collembola > Entomobryomorpha > Isotomidae > Paranurophorus > Paranurophorus simplex. The sequence continues at coordinate 27,596 of JAAOWG010000186.1, forward strand.
TAAGTATACCTTGCATCCACAAAATATTTATATCATCCTAAAGTCCATTTAATACTGCACAATTGCATGCATGAAAAATTGACAAATGAAGGGTGGCCTCAAATTACTTGGTCGACGTTGACAGAAACGGTGGTGGGATAATTATGCTTCCAACTGTATTTTTTAGGTAAGTAACTGTAGCCATCGTTACAATCGTATCGTAATAAGTTGACTGCAATTGCGACGAAATATTTCAATGAAGATTCAGACTTGTCTTATTAATATAAAATATACGTGCGCTCCGTGCGCAATGATGTTTCAATATTTGGTCTTGTTGATTTTTGGGCTTTAATTTTTTTAAATATTTTATATAGCTTTACAAACAATACAGACAGCAAAACTTCAGTTTGCACAACCTTCGAATTAAATACACAAAACTCAATGACAAATACTGATAATTTGATTTTTTATTTGCAAAACTCCTTTGTTTTTGGACGGTACCAAATTGAAAAAATCGTATATTGAATCAATTTTATTTAGCACATTTGTTCCACGTCCCCAAAAATTGGAGTGGAGAATATATAATTTACTAGATTGAAGAGTAGAAAATCATTATCATTCAACTAAGAACCAAAACACATTGACATTTCTTCAGTTTCAAATAAAAAATTTGAATTTGGAACTTGAAATTAAAATTAAGCTAATGTAAAACTGTACAAAACCAGTTTCAATTTCATGATTAAAAAAATGCAACAAACCTCCATCCTTTCTGCAAATATGATTTGCACAGCTTGAGAAACAAAGATCATGTTGTATGGCTTTGACTCATTCATCTACATACAACAAAGCAGTCAAATCAAAAGTCAGGTTGATTTCTTTGCCTAGAACACCCAGACAGTATTACGATCAAATTGTATTAAATGATGACGAAAAGTTGTAGATTTGAGATGTTAAAATGAGATAACAAAAAATGGGTAGAGCTGGATAAGGTATGGAACTTTAAATGTATTCAAAATCAAATGTTCACTGTTTTTGGTTATCTTTTGTGTTCACTGTAATTTAGCACTACTTGGAGTTGGTTTAATAACGTCTGAATTTATGTAGCTCAAATGTTTTGGTAAATTGAAGCTACTGGGTATTCGATTAATAAGAGTATTCATTTTTGGTCTCTGCTGGAGTGGGAAAAAAATTAAATAATTAGCTCTAGTCAAAACTCGCCGCTACATGCAGGTTCAAGTACATAATTATAACTAAACGAATCGTCATTTTAACAAAATTTTGTATAGTTTTAACAGAGGTTTGTCGCACTCTCACTTATTTATTACCAATTAACCGAAATTTTTTTGCAGGGATGAAATATAATAAATCAAAGCTTTAAGGAATCAGACCGTCTTTTTGAAGTAGGATTCAATTATTTAAGTAGACTATGAAAACTCTAGCAGTAAATAAATTCTGGAATCTAATATAGATTGTATATAAAGTTCACTTACACGACATAATTTCAGCGTTAATATTTTATTGAACAGGTTTCTTTTTTTATACAAGTGATCTTGGACTTTATTGCACAACTACTTCGTCACAAGTACATTCCAATGACTAGACATGCGGTTAGTGAAGCAGATTTCAATGGATTTATCCACTGCAAAGTTCACAAGTATTCCGTCTCACGCGAAGAATTTATTTTGAAACTACATAGTTTTTATTCTGTTTAAAAAACAAAGTTTCACGAGTTTTCACATCGTCTTGATTGAATATAATAATGGAAGTTGTTCAAATGTAGTGAAGTAGTCTGTAATCAGTAACGAGGTTGGTTTGTACGTTACTGCAACACTCCTGCTTCAGTACTGAGAACCAGTTGAGACAAACAGAGCATTTTGGTAAAAAGTCTCAACGAGGCTAAAGGAGACTTGAGAATTTAGGAGACTCGACTCTGCGCCGCATCATTATTCACAGGTTTAATGATTGAATGTTAATTTCAAACCTCATTCTTGTAATCATAATATATTTTGATTATTGTGTAGAGCAAAATCAAATGTTGAAAAAGGTCTTTCTTTTCTTTTTTCTTTTTTTTTTTTGCAAAAACCAGAAACCCTTGCATGCTTTTCTAACATGAGGGTTCAATGCATACCGAGCAAACGAGAATAATAAGAAACTTGTAATTATTTATTTAATGAGTGGTTCTTTGTACAACCTTTGACTCTAGTGTAATTAGTTGTCAAAGTTTGCGATATCATGCATACATTGATAATAGGGCATTTTTAACAATATACTGCGAAATAGAGGTTCTCAAAGTTTTACTACTGTATCAACATTTTAAATTTTAAAGGAATTTAACAACGATATGTCAATGGAGCAATTGCATTGAAAGTTAAGAGTTATTACCTGGTTGAAATGCTATTAAAAGGCGCTGAAAATGGTGTAAAGGTGTAAATATGTATACAGACTACAACAATCACTGCAATTAACAATTAAAAAGTTGGTACATTAAATAAAGAGTAATTTGTGGAAGTAAACAGCAACTCCACAAATTGAATAACATTTCTTGTTTGTTATTCCACTCTCAAACTTAAAAATTGTTCAATAAAATCTAGCGTTGTTCCTCAGCACTTCCCGAGACAGCTTTTAATGAGACCAGTGCAGCAGAATTTCACAACACTGAACTGAACTTATCAAAATGTATCTCAAGAATGATGTTTATGATAACAATTTCAATGACACCAGCTGCTAAATTAAATGTACTCTTTAATTCCTACTCCTGAAAGTTTATTTGTATGCAGTTGTCCTCATTAGAATCTTCATCATTTATTCTACAAATTGAAAGAATAAAAATTCAAACTGTATAGTAAGTTAACTAGATCAAGATTATACAGATATATCAAGATTTAGATTCAAAGTTGTTGAGAGAATAATAGTTATAATAGATAGGGAAACTTTAATGACTACAAAAATCCTCCGGAAGACGACTTATTATAATGATAGACAGCTCGGGCTTGGTCCTAATTTTCTCTTTTTTAAAACACCAAAGCCTACCAACGTTTATATTTGAATCTATTAAAATTCAAATTAGAATTGAACCATATTCTATTCATTTCCTCCAGTAACGCTTATGTACACTCTTAACTACATACATATATAATTTAAGAATGTATGTACCTCTTATTACTGCACAAAGAAGGCTGAAACTAAAGTTTTTCAAGTTTTTTGCTGTTTACACAAGCGTGAACCTGAATTGAATTATTATTATTTGTTTTATTATTTTTCAGTGCAATTATCTTTCCTCTAGTTATGGTATGGTAGGAAGGTGGAACAAATATGACACATACCAATTTCAAACACCCAACAACTACATTCACTACGCAATCAAATCTCCATATTTTTTTCTTTAAATCTTTCAAGGAGTCATCTTATATTTTATTGCATTAACTTCTTGCTAGACTTGAGTTGGGTGCCGTACTTTATTCTCATGATGTAGCAGTCATACGATTGTTCATCCTGGCACCCACACTCTGATTCAAAACTCCAACAGTGCTGTGTCTCCAGTTTATATTTCATTGTTCTTATTATTATGCATCAAACAAATTGAAGATGAGACAAAGTTGCTCTTATAAAGTTAACTTGTAGAAAGTAATGGCAATCAGTCAACTTTTCTTGACAGGAGCTATGTTGGCTGCCATATGGGAACTTTTCTAACTTGCTTTTGTTACTCATTTATTACATCAAGAAGAACCAAAAGAAGTGCAGTCTCTATTGTTTTCCAGCATGACTGACTTTGATGGTGGGCTCTGTTGAAAAACCTATTGTCGTATATCAAGTACTACCTGCGTTGGGTACTTTCTGGTGATATTGAAAAAACTATTCCCCTTCGTATTTAATTTGTTATCTTTGATTTTAATTCAAAGTGTCATGTGCTTTTGTTCTAGAAGTGAACACACTTTTGGATTAAATTGATTTGATTTCCTATAGTCAAACACTCGAGCTTTGCTTCGTTTGATTTGAGTTATTTAAGCTTGTTCTTTCGTGACAGCTTAAAGTATATAACATGACCGTTTCAACTTTTGGTATCTATGTATTATTTATAAATGGTGAAGGATTTAATACAGCAGAATTGGTTAATTATTATATACTGATCGCAGTTTTGCATATGAAATCCATATCACTTTTAAATAGGAAAGCTG
>JAAOWG010000187.1:0-31731 GCA_036491945.1 Paranurophorus simplex
TGGGGAAATTGTACTGTCGTAAGCTTCTCATTAACGATTTTAATTATAAAACGTCATTCCTCATGACATTTATTTTTTAACTTTAGGTTGCTAGAAGAGGCAGATCGTAAGGCTGAGTCTTTGGAGAAAGAAGGATTACAAATTGCTGGCACTGGTTGTAACATTAATCAAGGGAATGCAAATGGAGTTGTACGTCGTAGACCCGTTCCTCGTCAAGACCATAAAAATATACCAAATTTAAGCTGCCTCTTGACTCAAATGAATTCTGATATCGCCCTTAAGACACATTCGTTATACGAGATTGGTGGAAATATCGGTGGGTTAAAGAAGCATTATATATAGTAAACACGTTTTGGGAGGGTTCGGTGAACTGCTTTGAGCTGGTTAGGGCTTGAATCTATTTAAGATAAAAAATATTTGATGTTCAAGTTTTATACTTGTCATATGTACATAATAAGTCCTTTCAATTTATTCTGTATAAGGTTTAGCCGTCTTACTAAAATTGTTTATTATTCTTTCCTCACGCGTCCATGTTTTTAAAATATTTGTTTTAAAATTCAAGCAAGATTTGATACGTCGAGTGCATTCAACTTTATGTAACAGCCTTGTTTCACTGACTTGGGTAGTTCCGCGTTCTGTAATCCCAAAATGTCTTGGTTGAATGTTTGATCCTACTTGAATATATTGATTAATGATTTTATTGTTGTTGTATATTTTGTAGGGTATCGCAGGATTAATCCTTCCGCATTGCTTCCAGCCATTTGCCGCGATAATCCATCTGCGTCGTGGGTGTTGAGGTGTAATCATCGCCATTCTTCAAATCTTTGATTGTCAGTGATAAACATGAGCTAATGAATTAATTAAAAAATTTTGATACCATTTATATATAAAAAAAATAATAATCAGAGTTATCTTTGTACTACGATTTTGATATTGTATGTAGCATTATTATTTACAGAAAATAAAATCATTAACTGAAAAATTATTGGAATCTTCGTCTGCATATACTATTTAGTTTAGTAATTCTTGACATTTTAATAACTATAATATATCAATAATATTTAATAATCCTACATGCATTACATATAATAACGCAATGTTGTCTATGTTGTAGATTTTGCATTCAAGAGTCATATTGAATAAATAGAATTTTAGTTTTCTTTAGAAAGTTTATTTGTTTTCTACAAGTTAACAAGTTATATCGAAAATTCAAAGTCATCAAAATTTAGGTGAAACCCAAGCGTATTTAAGGCTGAACTCTGAAAATTTTGGATGCATTACAAATTCAACTCTGTAGAAAGTGTCTTTGCTATCCAATTATTTTGTACCAAATAAAAAATGGGGTTTCTAGCCACAATCATTTCCATCGGATTAGTGACTTTTGGATTGAATCAAATAACAGAAGCTGGTGTTTTCAATGCCATCGTTCCCAATTTGAGTACAGGATGGTTCGCCAAACCTGGCCCCACGGAATCCTTAGTTTTTGGTTTGATGGTTTTAAAGGTGAAAATTAGATTTAGGATTAAGTCTGAAAAAGACGTTGTTGGATGAGAAAACTTTGTTTTGTTGATTTATACGGGTCAGTTGGGCAAGGAAAGTTTGGAAGAACCCATTTATCATCAGCTTATTAAGGTTCACTGTCCTAAAGACAGTTGGACCATTTTTAATGAGATTCTGTTCAAAAAATCTGTGTGTCCAAAAAAAAGTAGGTCAAACCATTGCGGAAGAATTCCACAGTTCTGCTTTATGATTTGTTTTAAGAAGCGTTGAGAGAGCAATGCACGTAATAAATTTTCCCCTAATGTAAAGACCTAAAAAGTTGAGTGGAACTAAGTTGAGAGGGAGAAAGTAAAAAGAAAGTTGAAGTTGGTAATGTAAAAATGCTCATTTATAGTTGTAGAAACAGATTAAGAAGACTCCCTACTAAGCGTTACAAAGACAACGCAGTGGGTAATGACAGTTCATTCGGAACTGTCTTTCAAGAGCCCTGGAGTTGTTGGCTCTAAACTAAACGGAACTAAAATTAAACCATCTCAACTTTTCCTCTATTCTTGTAGGTTATGGCACTAAGGCTGGCTGGTGTGTTTCCCTATAATCTGAATGAACTTTGGAATGAAAATGGTATGCTGGGGGATACCTTTTGGAAAAGAAATTCTAGAGCAAAGAGAGATTTGTTCTTTGCTAAGCTCAACAAGTTTTCTAAAGCCCCCTTAGTTAAGGAGATTGAGGCTATGGAGCGTATTCTTTTGGTTTGTTTTAATGCTAGCATATAATTGAATGGGTGATCCAATGTTTGATGTAAAGGGTTTGAGACGTATTGATACGTCGGACTGCTTCATCAGACATGTATGCCAGATCAAACAAAACCAATTGTCAGGACAAGGAACGGAATATGAAAAGACGATTTTGAGTATTTTCAGGTAAAGAAATAGAACAATGATCTCTTTTAATGGAATTGCTTCAAATCGTAAAACGACAACAACCTGAGAGGGAGAAACAAAAGTAAACTTTCACTTTCTTTTCTTTAGCTTGAGACCCAAGAAGCAAGCTTTGGAAGGAGAAACTTCAATCTGGGACATTTACCATGATGCTCTGTCTCCAAAAGTTGTTGACTGTAACCAAAAATACAAATTATGTCCTTTGACCAAAAATGATATGAAAATGGAAAGTATTCTATCTGGAATATTTTAAACCGTACACATTCAAGAAAGTTTCTATTTATAACTTCTAAACAAGTCTGTTTATATTATGTATTCAACTTTTAAAGTATTATTAGATTTATTTTTTCTTGTGGTTTAGCCAATACGGTAGGTATTATTTCTATTGGGTATTGAATAACACATTGGATGAATGAATTGGATAAACAATCTTCATGTTTATAAACTGCTATGTTCAAGTAGTAAAAATGATCGGCAAATAAAATAATAATTGATTGACCACTCAATAATGAATCCAATTGCTAAGTGTGACTCGCTTTTGATTCAATAAAATTATTATTTATTCTGGAGAGAGAGAGAGCAACTGTCCATTAATATTTTGTATATATGTGACGCAACGATTGGACACTTTTGAATAGACCATTCTCAATAGTTCATAAGAGGACCGGATTTCTTGCACCTTGTGTCCTCAACAAAACAAGGGATCATAAAGTGGAAATCAAATCAATCCTATTGATTCTTGCCCACTTGAATGATGGATTAGAACTATTGAGAGGGGTGACAAGAAAAAAATGAAACCAATACATTATTGAGAATTTATATTCATTCCCTAAGGCTCAGTTTGAAGTGGTCAAGCCCTTGTAATAATTATTGAGGATGTTGGATCATAAATTTTATTCACAAAGCGAGCATTGGTCAAGTGGATTTGTGGAAGCATAACGTAATTATCCGATCGTAACATTTGCATCGTGTTTATTCATTTTGTGATAAAGGATGTTTGTAATGCACTGTTTGGGTAGTTATTCCATTAATTTACAATTCTTTCTAATTCAACGATATTGTAATACAATTCATGTATGTTATGTAGGCTCTGCCATAATCGAGAAATTAAATTTAGAAAGCAGTACATACATATGTCAAAAACGTACTTTATTGAGTGCAAAATATGTACGTAGATTGCAATAACGTGATTTTCTATTTGAAGATTCTATTCCAATCCCAGTTCATTCATGACTAGGATCAAAAATATTGTTCATAATTAGTGTAATTATTGTCTGACGACATTGATGTAAAACTATTATTGATTTTTATTTCCCAAACTTTCGCTGCCTAATAACTGGCATTCATCAAATGAAAATGTTGGATGTTTTTGTGTTTGAATTTGCAGACAACTAGATATTCAAAGAATTATTGATAATTCATGGCACTTTTCAGAATTATGAAAAGACGCGACGAGACTAATAAAAATAGATTGTAAATTGTCTAGCCAAATCGCAAGCTATAATTTAAACTTTTATATAAACATTTTGTGCATTTTACTTTTTTCTGTTCATTTTACGATTTATTGCATCTTCAATATGTAAACAGGACATATCACTGTAATTTAGTAAGTACTACAGAAAACAAACAATCAAATCAATTAGTAGCTTGAGCGGTTCCATAAAAAAGCTTTGTACTTTCTGTATGATTTGATTTCTTTCCATCCTCTCATCATTGTAGTTGAAATCCATCTTTGTACTTTCTCCCCGTTGGGAAATAACTGTTTCATTTGAAGCCAACACCAGCAATTTCACTGCTTCATTATCACCATCAATTATTGTCCTAGATTTTTTCATGGAAAACTCTAAAACTGGAATGCATTTAGGTACGAAATCAAAGCTCTCCGATCTCATTTGCCCTACTTTCCAAATTGTTTGAACTCTATATATGTAATATGAAAGCCTTTGGAATGAAAGAGGTGACTAAAGCAAATTTGCCGAATGCTAGCAAAATAACTTGACCGATATTTCACAAATGGTTTTGATTTTCCTTTTCATCTGCATCTCCTTCAAACAATTCACTGACACACTTAATGATCTTATTTGATTGTTCTACTTAATACATATGTTGTACAAATAATATTATTTTCCATGTTTTGTCTTAAAACTTGTTCAAATGTGTCACCTATTTGTAAGCATATGCATGCTTCGGAAATTATTTCCTGCAATTTGGTTCAGAGTAATATTAAATTATGCTTGTTCGTATTATTTTCCTTTGTTTCAGTTGAAAGCAGTGCTGCTGACCTACTTCTTTATTTATACAGAGGAATATATACAATATCTGTTGAAGATGTCTGGTGTGAAGGTGAGATGTAGTGATAAAGAGCTAAATAGATGTTTGCTGAATGTGACAGGTTGAATAAATTCACTATCCATTGTAAATGAATAAAAGAAAAATCACCAAACCGATTTGACTTTTGCTATTTACAGTTTCTTTGATAGCTTGTGTGGTGGGTTGGATGTACGATCTTTAAGTTTTTTTTCAGTAGAGTTTCATCAATGGACGGAATCAACAATTATTCCTTTTTTTACATTCAAAACTTGAATTTTCTTTGAGATTTATTAAACTTTATTAAATATTTACTTATTGCTCGATAACATATTACTAAAGTTGCAAAATTGCAATTCACAACTAAATCTTCCAATAAATTATAAATTACTTAATATTGTCAAAATACTAAAATGATGGAAATTGAATAGTAGTTCGCACTTCAATTGTAATTGTTATTAAATCTACTCCCTTGTTAGTGCTGGTTCATGGCATTGTGGAATAAGTTGTTTTTCCATTTGCTATAAATATGAGGATTTTGTTCCCACCGACGGTCGAATTAATTGGCTTGTTTGTGGAGAAAATAAAAATTGTGAAACCTAATTCCCTTTTTATTGCTTTACTTTGCTTTCAATCCCTCTCAAACAGTATTTTGTCCATTAAGCAAAGCGTGCTTGTTGTGTGAGGCTACAAATCCTCAAATATCATTTTCATTATTTATAGAAATGATTGATTTGGGGATAATGCAGTGAATTGATTATTTTATGAAGCATAAAATAACATTAGTTATTATTTATAGTTGATGAAGAAAGGAAAGGATTAATCAGTTGGTAGTTTTTAACAAGAAAACGATTGACAATTTGCATACATGAGTGAATTGAATTCCCATATCGGATAAATATCATCAAATAATTAGATGCATAAATTATACACAAACTTAAAGATGTTAAAGAAATGAATACATACATACATACATATTATTATTATGAAGTCAATTGCTGAACAGAAAATTACTTATTTGTAAATATTAACCCAAATTAAATTGTTAAAAACAGCAGTTCCGTGAATGTGTAATTTTTGTTTGCATAAAAAAAATCTGTAAAAATCTTGAAAAGTTTGCAATCTTTAGCTTACCCTTGAAGTAACCTTTGCATTTGGATTTATAAACTAATGGCTTTCACCACATGAACAATTAAAAAAGATCCTGATGAGGACAAAAAGAACACAAACGTCATTCAACAACCACTTCAGTAAAATAATAATGCATCATCAACCAAGTGCAATAAAATAAGTCAATCATGATTTTTGTACCATTCATGCACTTATCAAACTCAAACAAGCAAGGTCATAAAAATAAATAAATCCGAGACGAGCGCCGAGAATCGAGAGACAATTTTACTTATTATTTCAAGCAAGTAGAAAAAAGTTTGATCTGTGTATGTATTTATTTTCGTTCTAAAACTTTCTCATGGCATTACCAGCGAAAGTAAAATCAATAACAACTATTTGTACCACCAATGCATTAAGTCTTGAATACACAATGGATTTGGTGGTGCATTATGCCCAGCACACGTTTGAACATTCGATCGTTGTTATTCAAATTCAAAATTAAATCAGACAATGGTGTAAAATAGTGGGAGAAAAGATTAGTGCAAGTGCAAAATTTTATAAGAGTGTAGTATCATGATAGAGAATTTTTTGATTGATTGATATGAGAATGGAGAGATACAATGGTAATAATACTGAGAGCAAAAGTGAGGGGGAACTCAAACTTTGTGGAAACAGTGGTAGACTAACGTTCCCACGCGCTGACACGCGTTTAGCCTGATCCCACAAACAGCTCAACTTTTATAGATGACTACGATGCCACCACTAGTACGTCCTGTTGTCCCTTTCTACTAATGCTTTCCTTCCATGGGAAGTCTTTTAACCACAATCAAAAAAAATTATCTATTCTTTCTTCACATTAGATTATAGTTCAACTTGCATCATTTTCAGTTCGTTATGCATCATGTTTTTGCCCATTTTCGGCAACAAAAAAGTAACTCACTTTACTCACTTGTCGAAGAAAAATTAACTTTTTTTTCACCCTTTCCCCGATTATGTTGTGAAACACTATTGAGTGGAACTAAATGGTTCGTGACAAAGTAATGTTCAAATGTTCAAATCCATCGCTCTCGAGTATGAATAAGGAAAAATTGTTTTTAGATTTGATACTTTTTATTATTGCTTACATTTACATGATTTTGAGATCTTTATTTTATATGCGATATTTTAAATCTGTTACAACCATTTTGAAATTACTTTAGAGACATCAAGTATTGCGATACTTTCTTATTAAAATACAAAATGTACCCTATAACATTGGATAAAATATTATAATGCTTATTATGTTATAATAGTACATTTTACAGATCGATGTACATTGTCAGTCCAATCTATTTTGACTGAAAACTAATAAGGTACTAGTAATATGATACAGTTTGTAAAATAAATTTGCAAGCTTTTTATGCATTCAACTATTGCATTGACTAGATTTCCTTATTTGCATTTTATTTTATTTGCTTTTTTATTAGCTACTATGAAATCAAGGAAATGTTGCCAATTGAAGAAAACATTTTTGGTGGGAAACCTATCAACTGAACGAGATTTGTAGTTTTGACAAAAAGAAATAGGCCAAAAGGAATAAGGAATATGTAGGAACTGGAATAGTTTTAAGTCAAAACATGAACTCACTCAGTACATTGCTTTTACCTGTCAGCTCTTTCCCGTAAATGAGAAAAAATTCCTTTGTTAGTGAAAGTTGGGTTAGAGATTGCATTTCGTTTATGAGAACAACAAACAAACAACCAATATACTTTTCTGCAGAAAGTTTTTGTATCCGTCTGCAGCTGCTCTAGTGAAATTTACTACGTCTAAAACTATTTAATTGTTATTTACCTCACAGTTGGTTAAGTAAACTGAGAAAGTAGAGCAAAATTTTACGGAAGCAGACACCTTTTACAATCAATCAAAGTCTCGTTGTGGGGGTTTAAATAACAATCAAAACAAGTAGGCAATTGAACTCTATCATGGATACCCTTATTAGTATAGCTGATAATACGTGGTAAATGCGAGCAAAGAATCCTTATCTCTGTATGAGCACTTCCTCATCCAGTATCATGCACAAAAGAAAACACACGTTACCATCCATCTATTTCCTTTCTTTTGTGAAAGGATATTGTCATAGTTCACAACTTTTTCTCCTCAAAACTTTTCTCACTTCCGGGGGCTTCGGTGGAAACTCTACAAAGTAGACAAACAGAGATTTTCCAACTCGTGCTTCGTGATCTTCTTATTAATCCAGCAAAGTGTGTGAGCGGAGAGAGAATGCATCTATGTATATAATATTTATATATTTACTAACCTTAACTTTACATTTGTCTGAAATAATAAGAATGGATGAAAGTTTAAAATTGGAAAGTACCAATGGCCTTTGAATATTCCGAACAAACAAGAAAATATATATTTCTCAATTTGGAGGCGATTGAGATGACTGAAACTTCTATAAAACCCAACAACTCAATTTAGTATAATGCATTTCAAACGAAAGAAATATAAAGATATATGTATATGTTATTTATCAATAAATGTAAATATGACGCTGGCTTATCACATTGTATTTTCTATTATTGCAAATGGACGTGCGTAAATGTGCAATGGGCTAACCAGCAATTTGGAATTGACTTTTATGCAACTCATATGTGTATGTTATCTAAAAATATATGTTTAAAGTTAATTTTAAAATAAATTAATAAGCAAGTTCTGCTCCCCACGGCCTATATGGCTGTTTGCCACTTTGGACGGGATAATTTTGATGATTGGGCATTCCATAAGGTGCCGAAGTCATGGGATTTCCATTGGGAGTATATTCCCTATGAAGATGACTATGATTAGGGGGAGGAGGAAATAAGGTTCTTTGACTCATTTGAAGATGACCGTGTGGGGGAAGTCCGTTATCATGACCCATTGCAGGGCTTGTGTGACTTGAACCAGAAGAAGAAGAAGATGTGTTTAGATAATTTTGATGGTGGTTTGATGGAGATCCGTCCATCAGGGTGGAGGGGTGCTGAGACGGTGGTTGAAGAGGCGTGGAGACAAGCCCTCCTGCAAAGACAAATAATTAAAAATTACCAATTATTATCGATGAAATTGAACCACAATACAATACATAATAGCAAAGCAATTGTCTAACAGCAAGACATCATTTGATGAGAATGGTTCGAATATTTGGGTAAAGTACTTTCCCAGGCTTTTGTTCACAAAGCAACAAATAGTACAACTCACACGGCATACAACTTTTAATGAGGGATGGAATTGGATTGATGTGAAAAAAAGTAAATAAAAAGGTACCCTTTCTCTACCCTTATCTCAGTTAACCCCTTTACACATCAAACATTGTTTTTTCCTAATGACATTGAAGTTGGAATTGAGAGGAGCATGAAATTGGTTCCATTTTATAATAACTGCTTTGGTCTAATAGAAAGATTACACCTTTTCCATAAAGTGTTGTGTTCTAATCATTACATTAGATATAATTATGTGTTATCTGCCAAACGGGACTTCCCGTCCAACTTAAACTACTTTTTCAAAGAACTATTTATTTATCCTTAATTTAATTTGAAGTAGAAAATATTGCTTGACCCATCATCCTTACCACCAACAGAGTGATAATTCCATCATCATTTCTTATATTTTCGTATCATTCAAAAGTTGGGATGATTGTTATACCATTTGTATTACACTAATTCAATAAAAAGCTAAAAACTACTTTCCCATTTGAATGATTTAGTTTCCAAAGTTGAAAGATCACCACGGCATGCCTCGTATCAATTTACATTACATTACCTATAGCCTTGGATCCCTTGTATTTAATCAAGGGAAGGGATTAATTTATTACTCATTCATAGTTCACGCTGTCTTATTGAAAATAGAGCTAAACAAAAATACTGCTCACTATCAGTTTCTTTATGGCACAAACAGAAAGGGAGTGAAGGATCGGTGGGTTTGGTATCTTGCTGAGGACTTGAACCGATTGACATGAAAATAAAAACTTCGCTACATGATACGGAGAAAGGAACAGTGTGAAACACAAGTCTCACACTGACAATGAAACCACTTTTGAAAATCCCGACACATTTCAAACTCGACATTTAACCCATTTGTCTTCAAGTCCCGTCCAACATACTTGTTACTCTTTTCCCTCCAAGATATGATATGACAGGAAAAATGCTGTAAACCGTTGTTATGCATGAGTACTGTCATCAGTGAGGTACTTCAATGTCTGAATTAGTACGTTCCCATGCTATATCGTAGTTATCTTTTGCTTATTTGCATTTATTCAAAATAATTACCTGGATTGCTGGAATTAGTGGATGAAGGTAAGTGATGTGTTGATGTCAAAGGGTATGAATGATTTGGCGTTAGAGGAGCGAGACCCCATGAGGATGCTGAGGCTTGTTTGTTAGCCAACTCCCGTTGCGCCGCAAAGCACTGTAAATGGCTCATAAGTCGAAGTCTTAAAGGGTCTTGAATATCCATCCCTTCTACAGTTACTAAATAACGAGCAACTTCACTTGCACACTCTCGGAACCCTATCGAATGGTAGTCCATTGCAAATTTGTGCGGGTCGTAAGCCAACGAGTCTAATCCTGTGGGGAGAAAGTACAAAAAAAATGTTAAGGTTACATTATTATAAATCGTGGGTTATATATAACATACATACATTGGGGGCAGTGAATGAATAGAGAAAGTGCAATAAAATGTTTTTTTATGATGAGGGCAACAAGCTCATTATTCACTGACAAAAGAAGTGAACTACATAAATTTTTCCCTCTTCCAAAACAATTTTTGCTTGAAATTAGCTCTAAATAAAATTCCTTCATCTTTTTTGAGCTAAACAGAACGTAAAGCCCCAATAAAAAGTGATTCCAGAGTCCAACTTTTTTTTACAACTCTTTCATGATTTTATAGTAAACTACATACATTTCATCCTTAATGACGATAATCTGTGTAATTCATCTTTGTTCAAAAACTGGCAAAACTACCCAATCCAATACTGACAAGGGCAATCACTACCTGCCACTTTGTTCTCATATATAAAGTAAAAGACTAAAATGTATTACTTATCACAATGATTATCCCTCGGTCTAGGATAATTATCTAAAATTCTACCCTTAATTCTGGTGAGTTCACGACTCCCGTCTTATTTTTTGCTTACTGACGAGACTCATGCTCATAGTCAGATATGGTGAAAGGCGAGGGATTTCGTTGCATCATCATACTTTTATATAACCTTACTAATGCATAATCTATGACTTCTAATTCATTGTAATTTTAAAGAAGAACGGGTGGACCCAATACTGAATTTTATTATGTCTGATGATCAAAGATACATACAACAATCCCCACGAGTAAGTAAACTAAAACTGGTTTCATTTTAAACATTTTCACACACTCTTGATCAATATGCTTTTACTTTACTGTACAGATATGTATCTAATTTTCAGGTATTTTAATGATTTTCTTGTGTTCATCCACTTACACTTTTGTATTTGAAAATTGGTCAAATTAACCTGCCTTCTTGTCCGTCTATACTATTTTGCATCTAACCAATATCCAATCGAACACGAATCAAACTCATAAAACAATTTCTAGTAGACGCCTGAGCCCAACCTACAATTATTATATCGTATTCAGCAGATACTAGATTAACTTGATTACTCTTTGGTATGTACATTAAATTCTAACTAAATAATTTTGGACTTTCTCACAGTCTGAGGAAGCAACAAGTAAGCAAATGTTGGGCAAAAAATGGGTGTAACATTATGCTTCTCATGTAGCATCAGTCATAGTGAATAATTTATGAATGATATGTGTACATACGTATTATTATACCAAAGGAAATATTGTTACATTCCTTTTTCCATACGGTCCAGTATTTAGGAAAACAATTTAAATAGGCATGCGACTAACAAAGATGATTTCAAGTTTACTCACAAAACAAAAACTTATTTACTAGTTGTCCGCTCTACCTCATCCCATATTTTTTAAAGTAGGATGTAACAATTTTGAATAAAATCATGTATACTTGACTTTATGGAAGAAAACTGGATTTTTTACCCGAAACACGAACAGGGCAAGTCATGACACGGATTTTTTCCAATTTACTTATTTCATCTCATTTATTTTATTGCTTTAGTGTAAAGGGTGATCTTAAAGGCAGGGTACTTTTAATGGGTATCAAGAAAATGAACTTTTGATCTTTTGTGGATAAAATACCCTTTTTTGAATTACTGGGTGGAACGGAATCGTGCCTTATTTCTAACCTTACACTTTTAAGCCCACCCCACTAAATAACTTCTTATTTAAGGAACTTGCTCATTGAATCTTAGAATTGATTATTTATTGACAACCTGAATAGCTATTGTATGTACATTGTAACTGGGTTTCATTGTTACTCAATTGATTCAATAAGCTGATCAATTTGAATTGGAGTTGAACAATAATGGCACAAAAAAGTGACGCATCCTGTTTTATAGTAAAACTGGAATATGAAGATCAAATTTTATTAAATCTCTTTCATGATCAATTAACAAATCGTAAATTTGGATAGATTGTTAATTGATAAAAAGGAGAATAATCATAAATAAGACATTTTCGTATATAAATCAATCAAGGAATAATCCGTCTTGGTTCAGTCTGCTACTTTATCACATTATAATCTAGCATCAAATGAAACTAACAATTAATGAGACTCTATGAGAAAGGAAAGAAATGCAGATGTAAAAGTATTTCATGAAACAAACTGAATTTTTCAAGATGACAGGTTCACATACATTTTTTGTCATCTAAATAATCGAGTTTGTTCACAGAATGCACTCTTTATGTGCACTTGTTATCATAACCTTGTGTCGGCGTTCCTGAAATTTTTATTACTATAACCCTCTTTCTTGAACTCTTAAACTTGAGAGTCAAACAGCACAATCTTTACCAAGAATTATTCAGTTTCTTATGTAACCAACATTACTTACCATACCACAATGTGATCTGCGGTAATAGAAATTTGTTGGTTTTGGCGTTTTGGGTTATTCGCTTGTTTGTAATGGGCAACCTCAACATGATGAGATTTTTCCTTTACAATCAAGAAATCATACAAGTTGCACAAAATAATTACCCAAATTGAATTTGGACTTTAAACTACCAAAGATTCAAGAATGAAATTCAAGAAACTCAATAGAAACAGTTAATCAGATTATTTTCTCATGTTTTCCTCTGTTCTTAAAATTCTTGTTAGAAAATTTATAAGTGAAATTTCACACGAATCTTGTTAAACTCATAAAGATGCAGTTGTATTTGCATTTTAATCTTTGGGCTATTTCACAAATTTCAAAAGTTGTGTAAAGTGTAAAATGTAATGGCTCTCCTTTAGATTTAACGAGGTATGAAGACGGTAAAACATCTTTGTTGTAAATATTCCTATAAACTGTGAGAAAGAATTGGCCCAAAGACCTAGAGTCCACAGTAAAGTCAAGTATACATATTCCTTGTTGTTGCTTTTCATTTAAGGTTAAGATGTGATTAGAATAAAATAATCAGTAAAAATACTTAGAATTAACAAGAAATCCATGGACTCGTTGAATTTAATATTAGAACCAAGAAAACGTGATTTTCTTGATTTTCTTAAGTAGTTGCCGCATACTATACATATATATTCATACATATGTACATATGTACATAGTGGTAAACTGGGTAGGTAAACGATGAAAAGTTTGGAAAATTTGATCACTTTTCCAAAGTAAAGCAACCGCATGCAGAGAAATTCTAACAAATCATAAACTGTTTGAAAAGCTTAATAAGTAAATGCTCGCTTGCAAGGTAAACTAACAACAATGAAAGCTCCTCTGACCGTTGATAATTACTCTTATTTCACAACAAAATTCTCCCACAAATCTTTTGAAATCATAACAAAACAAAAAAAAAGTGTTTAGATTTTTTTAATGAAACGAGATCGTGGCAGGAGGCAAGATTCGGTGAGCCCTTTTCCAACTTCACCTTTGATTTCCAAAGAAATCTTGTTCTGGGCGCCAGACATAATTTTCTAGTCGGCCACGGTCAAAGGTTGTGATCATTTTGCTGAGATATATTTATAAATTGTGATAGAAATGCGGTAGGCTATTGGATTTGATGTATAGAGGTTATAAATACATTGTACAAGTTATTAATATGATGGAGCATTATTAGTTGTGGATGATGATTATGATGAGAAAGATTAGTATTTCGTCTTATTACCACCTCCGCCTATAACCACTTCTGTGAACAACCTCTTCCAGCCTTTTAACTTTAAACCTGTAATTTTAACTCTTTTAATAATCATAATTATTAGCCTTACTTGCTCTCTTGTTTATCACTCAAATAAATTTAAATAGGTTGGAAATTACGATGATTTTAATAGTCTTGTCAGGGTGAAAAAAAATTTAAATGATACTTTGTTTGTATCTTTGTCATAAAATGAAATAGTTGACAATCTTATCAACAATGAAACACTAAGCGAGAAATACTTTCCCACCAATTATAAGTTTAGAAATTCCATTGAGTTTCAACTCCCATTACCAATAATCTATAAAAATGTCATGGAAAGAGAAGTTGAAAGAAGAAAGATCATTAGTTGACGTTTGTGTTACCTTTAGCATGGAGCATTTTAAGATGGTCAACTGTCATTTGGAGGATCTCAGCCTTTTCTAATTTGGCTGAGCCTTGTTTTTCAAATGCTGTGGGTACGAGTCGTCTCAATTCAGATAAACTGTTGTTGATTCGATCTCTTCGCCTTTTTTCAATTATCCCACGACGTTTTTTACGGCTGACATTGTTACCACTGCCACCAGCATCGGATCCCGGTGGAGTCATACAACTGTAAAAGTTACCATCACCGTGTTAAAAATCATTCCTATTATTTCATTAGTGTCTCGTTAACACCTTTCTCACACAAGTAGAAATAAATTCTAAATAAATCCTCTTTTGAACGTTCCGAGATACATATACCGTGCACAAAAGACCATTGTTGGGTGTGCATCTTTGAATATTTCACACCATGGCGTGGGACAAATGTAGAATCAAATTTCTTGTGATTTATACAACTTTTATACTATGGTAAAATACACTTGAATTGCAAACGGAGATGAGAATTCTGAGACAAGCGTAATACGATATGTAACTACATACATATATGTATTAATGATAAACACGGGGAAAGATACATTGCATGAACTCTTTCATAATAAATATAAAAAATTATGCCATCGCCAATTACTAATTCATATCATTAGAATTGCTTCAAAGGCAGTAAAACAAAATTGTTTTCTTTGAACTAAGGTCTTTATTATGATTAAAACCCCTTGTTTCTTTCTACTTGAAACCTCACAGCCTGTAACTTTCTACGAAAACGAGAAAGAAAAATATCCGTCCATTTCTCTAGTTTGGTTGGGATGTACTTATGTAGTACACATCTATAAAGAGTAAAGATTCTACTCCTATGTACATACATTATGGGAATAGTAACTACGCACCAGTATTCTCAACTTTCTATTCTTTCTCTCATACAACTTGTAGTAAGTGACGAATTTGTACAAGATCTTTAGAAACTATATTACTCAAAATTTTGCTTTCTAAATTGTTTTGGTTAAGAATAATACAGATGGAAATCACTCGCCCACCAACAGTTTCAAAGGTGGGTTTGATGAAAATTTGGAAATATGATCTTACTCTGGCAATTATAACAATCTAACTTGTGGAATAATTTTAAAACAAATGTTAATTTAAAATGTTCATTTAATGTCTTATTAGAATCAGAAAGGTTCAGGTTGTAAAGTGAATGTACTCAAGTCAATTTAACGATCCATCGATTTTATTCCATTTCATTCGACTTCATACTTTTTTTCTAATAATGAAATCTAAACCGTCTTTGACATTGGTAAATAAAATTAATACATAATTCATAGTGAACATAATTTTTCGGTGAAAGTTTTTATCTCATATTAACCCAATAATTGATTACATTAAAATTTACCTGTCTTTTGTGTCCGTGAAAAGATCTTCACAATCACTGTCGCTTAAAGCTCTTTTAGCCATGTTACTGCTATTTGAAGGACTTGGACTGCTGAGGGAATGTGAAGTTAAGGAAACTCCGGATGAGACGTTACTGTTGGTGAGATGATTATAATTGTAATTATAGTCAAAGGCTATTCCTCCTGGAGAGGGGTATTCTAACTTAAGAGGCGGAAAGGAATGCACAGGATGATGCATCAAGAAGGCACTTGAAGGAATTGATAGAGAAAGTTCAATTGTTGAAAGTTGTCTCTGATGAGACAAACTTAATTCTGATATTTCTCAAGTGGAACGCTGGGAATTTGTATATTGTCAAAACTGATTTCTAGTATCTATAATATATAATTTCTGCCCGGCACTTTTAGACAACACTTGAAAATAAATTGTTCAAAAGTTTCTACAAAACTTAAATCCAGCATACAATCTGGAGAAAGCCTAATCTCATTTTCCCACTTCTCAATGTTCCCAAACTACTTTTAACATTTCGTCTCACTTTAAATTGTTTAATAATTTTCGTTAAGTTTCCAAGTGTCCACTACCTAAGGTCAGGTCAGTTTTGAGAGGAAGTAAGTTAATGTCCGTCCTTGTGTGGCCACGTGTCTGACGTTTGCATTGCAAGTGACAGCCGGTCGACCGACGGACCGTGTGCCTATGCAGAATACTCAGTGAGTACTATGTCCTACGTAGTCTCAAATCCAAGTAATAAAGGGATGAAGGGAACATACCCTTTGTACCCCACACTCGTATCCATCCAATGTTTAAAATTTCGGAAGTATACACACGTTCGTACCGTGGGTACCTTAGTTTGGGAGATGGTATCGTGGACTTGGGACGAATGTGGACCTAGCACTGTATGGATATGCTTTAATGCAGCAGCAACAGCTACTTTGTCGTCCACCCTCTATTCTTTTTTTTCAATAACACACACATATACATACATTACATACATGCATACATGTTTTCTACTACTGGGACTCCAATAATCACCAAGTTATCTTTTTAAATGTCGCCAACATTTTGGATAAGAACGATTGTCATCATTATTACTTTATGGATAAGTCCTTTTTTTAATCTGAAGACTTGATAAGCAAGCCTTCCCTCAACATCCCTGTACATCTCTTATTTAATGAGTGTGGATGTAGTGTGGATACCCCATTATTCTTCTCATAAAACTACCCTAGTGGTAGTTAGTTTGGTTACAGATTGGATTTTGACTTGTATACGGGGATCTATTGTGCACTGGGGTTTTAGAAAGAGAGTTGAGATCGTGAGAACTGGATTTTTTCTGCTGTTTTTCGCATGGCTCTCTTAATAGCTTCTCTCATCTTCAGACCCACTCCACCGACAGCTTCCAACCAACCACTTGTTTTTTTTTCTATGAAAATGTATCTTTTATCATAATTTATATGCACAAACATTCCATTCATTTGACTTGCTTGCAACAGGATTGGATAGTGAATGAAAGAATGCTAATTTAGGATTGCTTATAAAATTATTTTGTTGAGCATGATCTAACTAAAGCACTTTAGAGCTCAAGATGATGAGCAAATACAATACATCCATTTGATATTTTATATATTGAGTAAAATTCTTTTACATGTAAAACAACTCTTCTTCTTCAAAAAAGCAGTTTTGTAAAATCTATCTTGTCGTGATTCTCAATGTGTATAAGGGAGTGAGTCAGGAGCAGATGAGACGACGCTCTTTCTATTGTTCTTTTGTGGTTTCAGAGAGAGAATTATTTTACATGAGATTTCATCACAGTACTTTCCTATTCGAAAAGATTAAATCAAATTAATAAACGAATTTTTATTTTTATCATTAGAAGGAATGGAATAAAAGCAATAAATATGTAATTCCAAAAGAGTTGTGAAATTGCATATGCATTTAAATTCTAGTTTCCCTAAAAAATTTCTTGAAGAAAACCAGAAAAGTCAAGCGGAAATAAATAGAGTATTTCAACGCCGTATTTCATGTCACTTTGATTTTATGATTACTACTTTTATGGTTGAGAAAATGGACAGAGATGTAAAACGTGGAAGTACTAATTTCCATAAAAACAGGGACTGTACCGTGAGAGAGTTTTGAATTGGATGTGGTTCGCAGGAGTGTCGGAGGAGGATGAAAAGATCTCACCGACTGAATTAAAGCGACAAAGCTAAATGTGCAAAAAAATCTGGACATAATGGAATAAAAACATTTGAAGCTTAACCAAAACCACGAAAAGTCAAAATTTACATCGAACGACAATGACAAAAATTGCTTTTTTGTCCTGTAATCCAGTAAGGTCCAATGTTAGTTTAATGCTTAAGAAAATCAAAAATAAATTAAGTAACGCAAGGCATGTCAACCGTGTGAATTCCAATTATTGTTTCCACTTGATTTATCACGTTCGATATGTACTTTTCGCAGTATGCTAATTTATTTAGCTTATTTTACCGCTATTTGTGATGCATATGTCATTTAATTTCATTAAATTATATATTTGCTCAGCTATGAAACCTGTTACCGTTTGAAAATTCAAAGAAATGAAAAGCTTTCATGTTGGTAGAGCTTTGTTTTAATCAGAAAAAGAATTGACAAACTCCAATTAAAATCAGATCAAATAAGTGAGGTTTGAGAAAATACTTCGAGATAAATACTCGAAAGAGTACTGGGTTTGTTGTGCTATTAATTCTCTCATGTAATCATATTAATTTGTTTTCGACTCGTTAAAGTCTGATTTCCGATGTCAGGGCATATTTTGATTCCAAGAAAAGTAGAAAACAGTAAATTAATGTTGGCTGTAATTGATTTATTGAGAACTGTTTTCTGTCACCCACGATCACTAATTGGGTTATGGTAATGCTAGTACCACAACATTCTGCTAACATAATAAAACGAGTGTTAATAAGCTCTAACTGTAAAATAGTTGCTTTATAATCTTTGAATTTACACCATAGTCTTTCATGACTAATTTTAGTTAAAGGTTTAGCTAGTTTACATGCTATTTCCAAAACCTTATAAACGCTATCCTTTTGTACATTTAATCATGCAACCGGAAACGCTGAATGTAAAATGCTATAGGAAGTTGAGCAATATAAGTGTGAGATTTAGTAAACAAGAGAAAAAGTTTTCTCCAAAGTTTAAGCAAATAGAAAATTTTATTGTTGTGCACACGCGTTTCAATCAAAAAAAGAGTTTACCCCTTTAAAACGATTTTGTTATAAAAACCACTCGCACACTTTTCTCGCCCAAAACACCAAAATTGATAATTTGATGTGACAACGTTGTGTGTAAGTACGTTTTAAAAAATGGAATCAACTCTTCCCCTAAATCTCTTAAACCTAAAGCAAAATGGGTAAAATTCAAGAACAATTGAACAATGGGCAGTGAGACTTACACGGGAGGAAAGTGTGTAGACTTTTTTCATTATATGTAGCAATTGGATAGAAAATTCACATTTAGGGAAAGGGGAAGAGATGAAAGTATATATTTATGTATTGATATAAGCCACGAGTTAAGGATGCAATAACATTTACAAAACCTCTTATTGTGTTAAAAGTTGTATAAAAACTTAAATTCCTTTGAATTGGTTTGGGTTAGAACGCGTGGAGATTTTTCACACAAATGGAAATTCAGAAAAAAGGATTTTATTGAATTCAAATAGTTACGTACAACAACCCATACCCTAAATTTCAAGGGAAGGGACATTTAAGGCTGAGGATGCAATCAAGGTTTGTTTACCTGCACGAAAATCAAAAACCGCTTTTTAAGAATATCACTTCTAATTACTTTCCTTTGGTTTTTCGCTTAATAATGTCGCAAAGAAACTTTTGGTAAATAGGTTGGAATGATCTGTGTGCTGGGTGATGTCCATTTTATGCTGAACTTCCATTTTAAAAATTCAAGACTCTAGCTTAGATAGAGCGACATGAATTTAATATAAAATTATGAAAATATTGGAATTATTGTTGAGAATATATTCTCATCAATCCATAAAGTTTAGAATTTCAGTATATTTAGAATGCAACAATATCAACGATGAATGAATCCCTCTTTTTACAATACAAATAAAATAAGTATGATTTCATGATTTGATATAGAGAGATTATAAGTTCTATGGGCGACCTATTTATTTCATGTATTCAGCCATCCATTTATCGGATCGGTTTTCTGCCCTACCCGTGTCTCATGGCAGGGTATTCGGGTGCATTGTTGATTGTTCCCTATGGATTTACTGGTGTTTGAATCTCTGGGAAAGAACTTCCCAGAGACTCTTCCCACCATATAAAAGTTGACAGGACGTATATGATTATATATATGAGGAGCTAATTCTCCTCACGCTATGTTACGCTTAACCTATTATCATAATGTCCACTTCCTGACATTCAACCAAAGGTAAGTGTCCTTAAGGTGTGTTATACCACCTTACGTTTTAGCTCAGTAGGAACAAGAAGGGTGAGTTTCTCCCTGTACATAACAATGGTGATTTTTATCCTCATCAGTAGACCAATTCAGTTCCGGAATATTGATAATGGTTTAGAGGGAAGAATAAAGAGCTGAAGAAGGGATGCATAAATGCTCAGAGGTGTATAAATCCGTACAATGTGTTCTCACAACAATCCGGGCAAATGTCAAAAATAATCGCCATAAAAGTGGCTTGTGACTTTACCATTTAATGTTTGAAGGAATATGTATCAATTGCTTTGCAAATAAGGCAAATTTTTGAAATCCTTATTCCTAGTTATTCAATGATATCTGGGCAATTAAGAGTTGTCGATTCTTGGATTAAATTTTGTAAGATAGTTAATTTGATCCCAATGTCTAGAACGTTAACGTCGCATTCATTCAATCTGGTCAAGACAATTACACAAACAAAGAAATTGTTGTAAAATGTGGAACTTAAGCCAATCATTTATCATCCTTGCCATCCTTCGATTGTAAGTTTATGTTGGTATTGCTCAACTACGAGCTTTCCCTATGGGACAGTTTAACTCAAATCCATGATTACAATAAATGGTTTTATGGTTTAATAGCTTTCCTTCGGCATTTTATCAATGTTAAGGCCAGTTTCTTCCAGACGAAGGTCAGTGTCAGCCAATGTCTGATAGCAATTCCGTATTATAAATATTATGCTTTACCAATTACTTTATCTTCCCATTGAAGCATTATTGTACTCAATACCGTACAATGATCATGACCATACAACCCGGGTTGAATTTTATTAAAAATAAGAATTGCAAATGATAGAGAAAATGGAAAGCATTGAGAAAAGTATGTATTTACTTGAGGATGCCGCACGTACATACTTATCATTAAATTATTATTCTCAACTTGATAGTTGAACCATCAACCTCTATGATATTAAACGTCGTATTAAATCTTATATAATTGTCATCCAACTTTTACTCAAGAAATTTCAAAACATCTTTTCATTCGTTTCCGAATAAAGTTGTTGAAATGAAAGCAGTTCCATTTCCTACTCTTTGTAAAGTAAAGTAACGTAAAGTTCAAATTTTTTTATTTTTCTCTTTAGATAATTATAACAAGTTCCTTTGATCATCATAAGGCTGGTTTTCTCTGGTTTTTTATGTAGTGAAGGCATGAGGTATGAAATAAAAATGTCGATGACCTTTTATGTATATCAAATGATTTTTAAAACTAGGACCTTGAAAGTTCAAATAACTGTGATAACTTTTAAATTGTAAATGTTACATTTAAGTCTATATTTTCTACACATGTATCATTAGAGAAGGAAAAGAGGATTTTGCTTTTTTCTCCTCCATCGCTTCATTTTAACTTGAAATTGAATGAGCAGCGACAATGAAATGGTAAGAAGGGGACATCATGCTAGTGTTGTGTGTGGTGTAAGATAAAACAGAACGATGAATCATCAATGTAAAGAAAGCTTGTCACAGAAAAGGCTTTGAATGAAAGAGCAAAAAAACTTATGAATGGACTAGATCGTCGGCTATATTGCTCTATAATTTATTTAAGTTGTATTTGCTGCATAGCGATGTATGTATGTATATGTACATATATACATATTATTTTCATTGTGAAAGTTGAAACTTTTATCATTTGAGAAGAATTGTTAATATTCTTGAACACGATGCTGGATATCTTAATGTCAGTCTTAATTGAAAGCAACAAAACGCAGGCAAGTGTGAGATTGATTACTGTTTCCTATTACTTAAAGGATAACTCTAAGCATGAGAATATTTTGTGTCATGAAAGAAAAAGATTGTAGCTAGCCCGTTCGTTATGTTTTCAGATGAATTTAGGTTATTATTTTGTATGGAGCAATTAAGGATAGGAAAAATGTACAAGGGTTGAGTTGTTTGAGTTTACAATACAAAAGGAAAGGTGAGACAAAAAGAAAGGAAGGAAGTAGGTATACTCTGTGTTGATGTTCATTTTCCAATCGTCTTGGAGGTCGACCCATGATATTTCTTGGGCTGCGGTTCAAGTTGAATGGAAGTGAACAGGTGTATTTTGCTCAATGAATGAACTAAAATACTCCCACGATCGAGGGTGGATAAGATTTGTGTTATATGTACTTTACTTGCTCCTTTTTCTTATTCAGGATGCATTCTTAATGTCTAATAAAAGTGCACTTGTTGCCCACAAAAAAAGGTTCAAGATTTTGATTATTGGGCTGGAAAATATCCTGCCCTTAATACTACTGAACAATTGTAGAGAACTTGATATACCACTGACCTAATTGCATTAATCATTATTTTTAAAGCAAAGTCTTAAACGTTAAGGTTACTTGTGGGAGTTGAGGTCATCACGTTTTAATCTGCTCTATTTCTCCAGTTCTGCACCCTTTGACAGATCGATTTGAGAATTGGGAAGATTTTTCATCTTCTTTCCACCCTTTTTGTTACAAAACCTGTAATTTTCTTAAATGAAATGAAAATTGGTGAAAAACTAATTATTACAATTTTGTAAAGGGTTGTTTTTTTACTACTATCTTGTACTAAACATAAACAATTTAAGCTAGCCAGTAACCAGTAATCTATGTATTTAAAAATTAAAAATCATCAAATTAGAAAGTCACAAAATGTACTCAAGGTATTGAAATTATTTAGCTTTGTTCAGAGAGCTAATAATGAAATAAAATATAATTTATGAAAATGGATTGAGAAAGGAACCAATCTTTGTGAAATGCTTTGTGAGTTATGTTGTGTATTACTTCAATATTCAATTTCTTCCAACGGGTTAAATCTGTGACCTGTTTCATCTCACAATTATCTTTTGTATTAAAAAGTTAATGTTTGTCAAAGTCGGTTATATATCTATCTCGTAAAGAATTTATCATCATTCATAAATATATCAAATGGATCGTCGTCATTAAATAAACTGATATGATGACATCAAAGGTATGCAGACCAGATGTCCGGCATTTTCATCTGTAGTCAGGTCATCTTTCTAAACTGCCACTAAAGACCAACAATAATAATAACCTTAAATCTTGTCTAAATTCCAGCATTATAAACTTTTATTCAAAGCAAACATCTTGGTCCAACAATGAAGAAAAATGATGGCAAAAAAAACATAAAATTACAAAAGCTGACAGACAGTAAAATAATCAAACTGAGTTTGATCCTACATTCCAAATTGAATTGCTTTGAATGATGGTCAAATAACAAACGGTTAAAAAATTGTTAGTTTTGGTTTAACTAGATTCACGATGTAGTAAATCAACTCTTAAAGTGCGGAAAGTTGAGTTTTTTTCTCTTTAATCCGCCTAAATTATAATTTCACTTGTTTCAATATTAATAAGATTGCAGGGTGGCTCCTGGATTCAGTCAAATGTGTTGAAATTAGAGAATGAAATTTCATTTAATGAATTGCCAAGATGTGAATTAACTTAAATCACTGTATTTACATCAAAGTGATATTTTTCATGTTTTTTATCCTTTCTTTGGCACGCTGGGGCTCATTACATCTTTAAAACATTCATTTCATTCGTAATTTCAGCAGACTGTCAATTGGAAAAACTAGTGTCGTAATTGTAACAAGATTTTAATCACACACGGAAGGACATGACATATATCGTGAGAAGGATTCTCTGGTAAATGATACGTTTATTAAGGATTAAATAGTTTTTCAATCATTTCCTAAAACTGTTTAAAACGTTGTAGAGCTATCATTTAGATTAGATACATACATGTGTACGCGTTTAGTTGCATGGAATGATAATATTTTTATAAGAAGAGTAAATAGAATTCGGTGTGTGGTATTAAAATTTCTCATCACTTGCATATTTTACATTTTAATTCTCATGATGATGGATGAGTTGACATAAACTTTTATGAAATTCACATGACGAAGGCATACAAATAACAGATGAAACTCTTTATGAAATAATGGCATTATTGTGTGACTCTGGATTCTTGGGCTTTTTCCGGTGCAGCAAATCTTCTTCGTTAACATTGGGGCTGCTGCATTAAATTTATTTATAGAGTAATTTAATAATCTGATCCGTCATCAGTCTAGGAGTTTCATATGGTATTGATGTTTCCTGTAAAATTCAACATGGATTTAGCATTTTAAATTTTAATATTTAAACGCTGTTGATTCAAGATAGGCAAGTCTGTAAAGTCATATGTCACTTTTTCTCACGTCTTACATAATGGCAGTTGTTAAAGGTTACGTGCTCGGTGAACCCCTAGGTTTACTTCCGTGTTGATCGATTACCTGGGACAAGGAGAAAATGTGAGAGCTTCTATAAAATCCATTAAGAAGAAATAGAATGCTACATATTTACTTATAACTCAATGATGGATATGATAAAAATAAAAATAATTTGCCTGAATAAGCATGAGTCCCTCCTTCTGAAAATAAGGCGAGGGTAAAAGTATCAATGAGTTTTTTTTTAAACTAAGCACCCCTACAGCTAAGCCGTAAATGATATTCTCCACCCACAATTACAAGAAAATATTGATCGACACACAAGATAAGAAAGCAATCATATTGCCAACCTTGGATTTATTTATTTTTAAATAGTCGGGATGCATGAAATAAGGAGATACATATTATTGAAAAGTAAAGAATGAAATGCATCAATTACACTTACTTTTTAATCTTCAATTAATACAAATTACATGGTACCTTCTGAGTATTTTATTTCTCACAAGGTTTTCATAATAAAAAACTTAGTAAAATTATCCTTTATTGTTATTCATTGTTATCGCATTATATATGTAAGTAATAATAAGTATTTAAGTATGCATCTGTATGTTTGCATGAGTTCCTCAACAATAAGCAACTTACTTTTTATTGGGATTGAAAGAGGAACACTTTGAAATAAATATTTTCGTTTTAATCTTATTTGTAAATATCCTTCACCGACGTTGGGTTAAAGACTTTCCCGGAAATATGCATAACGCTAATAAGAACCCATTAGAAAGTATTTGGGTTGATTTTATTAAAATTAGTAAGGAAGGAAGTACAAGTTACAATCATAAGGTAATTTACTATTCAAACAAATTAAAGAAGGGTTAAGGTTAGCGTTACTCATGGTCATTCACACAAGGGATGAATTATTATAATAACTTGCCTAAGTGACACAAGAATAGAGTATAAAATGGATTGTAATGTTGTGCGGTTATACTACATATATACAAGTGCAATGAATGAAAGGAGGGTGAGCTATACCAAATATAACATCAAGTGGAAAGGGGGTGAAAATCGGTTCGTGTGAACAGAAGCGTTCCCACGCCAAAAGCCACGTACCCATACCTCATCTCTGTCATATGAACCTATTAAAAGAATATCCCCTAAATAAGTCGAGTGCTTACTTTGCTTATCTACCGTGCTTAGATTAAAGAAGCAGCTACTCAATCTGCATGGAGGATGAGTTTCAAAAAATGTTGAATAATAAATGACATTTTCTTTCAGAGTTGATCAAGTTGAGAATGAATGAAAACATATATGGGATTCACCTGTCACATTTGGGATCACATTTTCTTAAATTTTGTTTTGTTTTTATTCCCACCAAGCTTTTGTTCTGCTTTGACATTAGTTGTCGTCTTGTTTGTCCTACCCTGTCGTGCTTTTCATAATTGTGGTGTCGAGTTATGGGGCAATTGACATTTCCGCTCTTCATTTTTTGGCTTATCCTGTTTTTAACTGAAATTAAACAGTCCAGTAAAAGTTTGCAATTGTTTAGATATTAAGGATGCTAATTGGGGAAATGAATTGCTGGTTGTTCAAAACTTTTTATCACTTGATCCATTTTATCGTTTTACATAAAGGATATTGGAGAAATATCCTTGAATTTAATTTCATTGGGTTTCCTTCAGTCTTCATTGTATTGAAGGAGGAAGTATTTCAAAACATTCCGGGTTTGTTGCCCTTTCTTTCGTACCTTACATACAACATTCATACACCAGTTTGTTCATAAAACATTAGGAGTTTCTAAATAATTTCGTTTACCCAAAGTATTTGCATAGCCTTCAATTATTTTATGTACAAATTGTCGAAAGTAATAAGCGGTCAAGGGTATCGTATTTTGAAAACCATTTGCTATTTTTATAGCCTTCAAAGTTGTTTTTACTTAAATTAGCTTAAAGAATATTTACCAGCCCTTGAGATTTGCTGAAATACCTCAGGAACTTGTTAACGTCATCTAAATGAATTTATCCATTTCAAACTTATAAAAACTGGGTCAATTTGTAGAAGTTCTGATTTGCTTGGTAATTTTAGAAAACGACATTGCCTTAGAACAGAACGTTCGTCAAGATAAGATTCGTTCCTTCCTGTATTAATTCAATATTCGGTATACTCACACGAGATTGCAGGATTAGTTTGTATGTATTTATGTTCTGTATAGGCTGGAAGTATTGGAAATTGAAAGATGGAAATAATTTCCATCAGCGCACCTGATGTGCATGACCATGAAACATAATTTCTAATAAAGTAAAAACACTAAAATAGACTTTACATTATGAAAGATTTAAAGTGTTCAGCATCAGCATTAAACTAAAACCATTAAATTTTCAATGAACATGTGCAAAATATGTACTTGTAATTAATAATAGTACAAGAGTTTTAATTTCAACAGATACCACTTTCCTTTATTCATGATAAGTCTACATGTGCAGTTATCATTTGAGACGTTGTAGATTAGAAATACTGTATCAAAGAACTTCCAGTTCAACTCCATATAGCCCGAGACAGGAAATACTTTTCTTAACACCAGTGGGGGTTACTTAGATGAGTCTTTCCTACTCGAAAACCTAACCTTTCCTTAACCAATCACCCCACAAAGCAAAATCTCAAAATTTCAATTTTTGGTAATTTCAAAAATTTGTGTTGGCCAACCTACCAACACAAACTGACCCCAATTGACCTGAATCATATTCTCAAAAATATATACTCACAATATCGGTCTGATAAATCCTAAAAATCGAAAAAAAACTTTCGCAAAATAAAATCACCCTTGTGATTTTTGAACAAGAAAACTTTTGACTCGGATGGTCGAATTATTTGATCCGAAAGCAATGCGACCGAATGAGATTGGCTTCTTAATCTGAAACCTATTGTTTGTTTAATTCTGTTCATATTATTCACTTACATAAGTCATTCAAATGATTGTTTTTTTATTACTACAAAAAAGGATTTCACCTATGCTGGTTTTAAAAACATCCCCGAGTATGTACATATGCAAGTTCATGTACATATGCAAGTTCTACATAATTGGTGAAATTAAACAATACATATATGTATGTACTGTTTAATTTCACCAATTATGTGGAACTTGCAACAAATTGGTAGTGTATTAAAGTAGAATCGAACTGCACCTTGCGCTACCCTGCGCCACATTAATTACAGATCTATAGCACATTTAATGCTTTTAAATCAACTTTTATAAATATTCGAGCCAAGTACGCAACAACATTCTCAAACAGGGACAATTCGTTACCTTGTTACAGAAGTTCACGAATTATTTGTTGCAAACCCTTTATGTGGATTAAGAATATATGTATGATCAGAAGATGATTATGTATGATTGGGGTCACGTTGCGGTTGTCTTGAAAATTATAAAGAAGTTAAAATGTGAGATTTGTGTTTGGTAGGTTATGTTAGGTTTTGTGATGAACAGGCCACAAAAAAATTACATTACAAATTAACACTTTGTATTGTATTAAATATTCTTTGTTTGAATTTGCTAGTAGCTTTATTTTATAAATCCCAAGATATGTCCCCTCACTCGGGCTATATGAAATTGCACTGGAGGTTTTGTTAAATTAGTTTAATTAATATGGCTACATAGGTGGCATGTATTTAATCTTTTAAGAACTGAAATATGAATTTATTTAGAAACAATTTATGTATGAATCAATTTCAAATATACGTATTTTAATCCGATACTCTTAAAGTGAAAGTCTTTTGTTGCATGTTGCATCTAATCAGATACCCGATGTTGTTTTTTAGGATACACAAGCCTCTGCCATGAAAACCATTACATGTTTTATTTCGTTTCCTATTTCTAAAAATGTTATATACTAACTAAGTACATATGTATAAACTTTTGTGTAACCCGAGATTTTTTAATTCAGCAAACTTTTTTTAATTAGTTCATGTAAATAAATATAGTGAATTCATTATGTGATATTTACATATGTATGTATGTATGTATGTATACGATTGACTGTGTAGGAGGAAAGTTATAGCAAGCTCAGTTTTCTTTCACATTTTTACATAATAATGTCATTAAAATCTAATAAATATTATGATTGTGGAATTTTGTCTACAATTTTTTTGAATCCTATACATACATACATTACATACATATGCTTAACTTGCACTTGTATTTTCTCAAGCATTGACCTTTAATCAATAGAAAACTGAAGGAATAAGCGTAAATATGGCCATTATTTTGAGAGTAAATATAATATCCTGGATTCAATACAATTAATTATCCACTACCATCATCACCATTTAATTTAATACAATATTTAATTTATTTGCTTTAATATACAGTTTGAATTTTTTTTGTTGTAAGGTAAAAGATACAGGTTGATAACTTCTTTTCCCCTGTTTTATAAGTAAACAACATAGTCTAGCAAAAACAAAACGCGATCTCAACGACAACGAAATAATTATACATGTAGCGTAGATTGCTTTCCCCAGCCGCTTTCACCCGTTTCAAGTATAACTGAGATGCTTTCACTTGTGCAACACACTCTTCTCGGAGTTTTCATTCAAAACACATCTTGCTTTCTCTTCTAGTTATAACAGAACTCAACTATTCAGTCTCAAAACTCCCAATTTCTGTTGTTTGACGTTGGAATTTCCAACAATTTTTGTAAATCTTAATATATTCCACCTAAAATTAAATATTTCTTAGAACTTAAAATGCAGTTTGGCATTTTTATGCTAACTTGGTCATTTCAATCATAATTTATGATTACAAATTTATTAAAAATGGAAAAATCTCACTTTGAAGCATCCTTTCAAAAACAAATAAGTGATCCGTTTGCAGAAGTTTCTTCATGGTCGCTGTGGCTTTCAACTATAGTACTCTCACTGGCTTTCATAATTGGATTTCCTTGTAAGCATTTGTGACTAGCTTAATTTAAGAAACATTAATGGCTATCCATTGAATATATCTCTCAAACCGAAAATATGTATGTACATATGTACATATTTAATGGCGTTGAATTATTTGTACATGATATTTAAAATGAGCAATGAAAAAAATTTTACAACTTCTAAGACGAGTTTTGTAATAAATTAAAGATTGTTGCTGGAAAGTAATCATTGTTATTCAAACCTTCTAGAATTTCCAATTCTGTGTGCTCCTTTACATATCTGGAAGGAATTTTAATCATTAATCTTCTATAACTGAAAGGTGGTGCTAAAATGACCTTTCAAGTACAGAAGGAAACCTGCAAAAACTAATTAGAATTTACTTTTAAAATAATCAATCTTCGATAAGAATTTAAAATTAAATCCGATTAAGCTCGTTAATTTCATATTCTCGTAATCTAGAAAAATCAAAACAAAGCGTTCAACTTTTAACAACTTTCAGTTTTTTTCTTTTAGCAAACTAGCATTAACAACAAGTCTCTATCCTATTTATAAATACATAAACGCCCAATCGTTTATATAATGACTTTCATTTTCTAATATCACCATCTACTGTATACACAACTCTAGGGTGTACACGCAAAATATTTTCTAATAATAAAAATTTAGCTAAATTTATTCATTTTGTTTATTACAGTGAATGGAGCAACAGTTTTAATATTTTGGAGGCGGAAGAAACTTCGTCATTTAGTCAACTTTGTACTACTTTTGGACTGCCTGTCACATATTGTGATGTGTCTCGTATGTATCCCCATACATTTGGTGACGAGTAAGTTTTCAAACAATTTTATAAGCAATTGCATGAAATAGACGCTACTCACTGTTCAGTTGTTATTAAAGAGCATGCTCATAAACTGAATGAATTGAGTGAGTGAAAGTCAGTAGCAAATTAAGAGTCACTTCGCACCTAATGAAATTAATGAGAATTATCCTTGCTCAAATAATGACCTACCTGAACAAGTAGAATTAATGTAATGATAATGATGTTATAGAATGTTGATAAATGGTTCATTACTCATTATCTTTATAACATGCAAAATGAAGAGAGTGAAAGTAGGTTGGTGTTAATCCACACCACAATTTGAACAATTTGTGCGTCACATAATACTTCCGTTTCATCATATTTATCAAGAAGAGACATAGGATCATGACATATGTACATAGGCTAAAATAACAAACCAATCAAACTATCTATAACTGATTCCTAGAAAAAACTTTTTTTCTTTTTCTTGTTGAACCCTCGTATTTCTTATGCCTTTCTCTCACTGAGTGAAGATAAAAGACCCCATGTGTCCGTCCATCAAATTTGATTTAGGATGTACGGAGATAAAGTTGTTATAACATTTAATCCTACGCTCAAAGGTAAGTCTTTCTGCACCAAATGATGTTGAAACTTTAGCGACATTTCCTGTCTGTATTTGACACGCAAATACTCGTCATGTCCAAATACTTTACAGTATTAACAGACAAGGTTATTGCTAATATCAGATTAAAGCTTGGGGGCAAATCAACAATAATACCTCAACTTTTAAAGTATTGTTAGTTTCATAGTCAAGTCAATTTAGTGAAATTAGCCGAGGGAATTTAGTAGTCCTTGATAGCAGTCAATAGGGAAAGCAAAGGTAAATATACAATAAATGAAAGTTCTGAGAGTTTTGGAAACAACTTTAATGAGAATTTAATTATCAGTTCAATGGATTAAACAATCCCTAGAAAGTAATAAAGTGATTGAAGGACTGTCTGACTTGGATTTGGTTGTCCCGAGGCTTGTCAGTTGTTTTATAATGTTCTAATGTTTTTTTCCAATTCCCCAATACAACTCTGCTTGTAAAATTGGTGAAACTTTTGAACTACTGCCTACGCTTGGAATGTTCACAAATAACATCTTATAAAAAAATCACTTTCATGATTGAAAACATTTGGAACAATAAATGTGTGGAGAAAGTTTTCATGACTATGAAGTCGGCTCTCAATTGTATTTTTGAACTAAAGTTTTCACATGATTGCTATAACCGAAGGTGGTCTTATTGTTTTTCATTGTGTTTGAAAATGTTGTCTTTACGAGGTTATTCAACTTACTATTATTATTAAGGAGCGAAAGCTCCTTTATGGGAATGCTTTGTCCGTCTGTCCGTCCGTCCGTCCGTCCGTCCGTCCGTCTGTCCGTCGGCACGATAACTTAAGAACCCTTTGAGATATCTTCTTGAAACTTGAAACTTAAGGTTTTCAAATAAAAGCGGAGGTCAAGTTCGAAAAT
>JAAOWG010000188.1:0-31696 GCA_036491945.1 Paranurophorus simplex
ATTAATCATTGAGTCGATAACCGATTGCTTGTTTGATGATCGACAATTCAGTTGGTTGATTTATTGATATTTTCAGCCGAAATAGATACGGATGGGAGTGGTACAGTAGATTTTGATGGTAAGTGACACTGGAAAAATATATTTATGTATGTATATCTTACGATACGAGTCTAGTCTACCACGCACAGAAAGACAAACACAATTCAAACATAGTCTAAAAGCAAACATATTTTGAATTGGCATTAAAAATTCTTTAGGGACTAAATTCATTAAATTATCCACCCACTCTTTAACACAAGACCTTGATATACAGATATATTTTGCATTAAAATGTTGATGTGAGTATTCAACATTGGTACATAGACAACCAATGTGCTGTAAAACACAACAAAAAATGCTCATCTAGTAATAAAATCAATCGAGATTATTGCCAGAATCAACAAATATTTTCTTTCTATTTTACAGAGTTCATGGAGATGATGACGGGGGAGTAGAATGCCATGCATGTGTACGGAATTTGGCTTCAATCCAAACTTGTTGATCAAAAATCAACATCTTATTCATTTTGGAACACAATAGAACGATCATCGTCTTGTTGATTTTTTTGTTAATAATAGTATGTCATGAAAGTTTATCTGATCCTCAATTCTTTGTTCTTTTACATTCACAATGTAAATAATGAGTTTAGAAATGTATGTTGTTAGTGGTCGTTTCAGAATGCATAATCAAATTTTCTATTAGGCAATTGTCTTAAGTGTTTTACTCTTTTTCGAATTGAAAGTTGCAAAAATTACAAAATGCCAGTCAGTGCTCCCGAAATTAAAATAATAATAAAGTGGTCTACAACAAGCCAAAACGCTATCCGATTTTCTGCATTTCCCAGAGAAATGACATCATGATAACCTGCTCCTGCTGCAAAAGGTTTATAAGTAACTTGTCTTGCCCTTTGCGCCACTTTAGTAACAATGCCAAAAGATGCCCAAACAAATTGTGTTGCCATGGAACTCACTTCACTACATAAAGTCACTGTTTCCTACCCAATTCCAAGGCAGTTCGAGTACGGATGATCTTCAACTGCTTTGCCCTAATTCATCTTGAAGAAAACAAGGGACATTGCCTTTCTAAAGCAAGGACTGGTTCACATCCAGATCCAACAATGAATGGACAAGGCTCCCATTCACAGCATCAAGGCAAAAATAATCGAATTCATGATGATGGCTCAAAACGTCATCTCAGTCATTACTCTGATAACTTATTAGTTCATCATTATCATGACCAGGACGTTTTGTTCATGATTCCAAGAGAAGTTATACTTGAATATGGTCCTTACAGCTTTCTAGGAATTCGAGATTATCGTGTTGAAAGATTACAAGGACTTGAGAGTCAGTTTGTACATTTTATGTACCTCATTTTTTGTTGTTCATTGCAATAAAAATTTTTTTGTTATTTCAGAGGCATTAACTAAAATGGGAGCAAACGTAGTTCTGAAACCAATTCATGATTACTACAATCGCGTCCAAATGTGGTACATGAACAATGTAATATTCACCTGTGAAATCTTGGAGCTATCGCATGGAGGTGATGGACAATTGGACCCTTTGTGTATTGAAGCTGCCCATAAATTTGATCAACATTGTCGAAGAGCAATACACGCCCTTCGAGGTATTGTATTGTCCTAATTTGATTGATAAGCAAATAAATTTAAAAATAATTTTCAGAGAGAATTGAAGATAATCAACAGCAAAGGGATTTAATGGCTCAATTCTGTCGTATGCAATGCATATAATTTCCACAAAAAATACACAGTTGAAATTTAAAAACCTAATTTATTAGCATGCATCAACCCTACCCGTGCTATCACCTGTCCTGTTGTAAAATCAAAGGATGATGCGGACAATCCAGATCTTGAAGCATCTGTAAGGAAAAGGAAGGGAAACAATAGGACGAGTGAGTCAGAAGATGAGGAGGAAGAGAAGGATGATGAGGAGAACGAAGAGGAGGAACAAGAACAAGAAGAAAAGAATGAACATGAAGAATCCAATGAAAATGTTGAACACGTCATAGACAATATTTCCAATATATTTAGGGATGATGAGGATGAAATTAATCATCTATTGAAACGGCGATATCCTGATGTTTCAAAGGCAGTTGTGAATCTTGCTATTGATGATCTTGCAGTTACGGAATTTAAAAATTCGTGCAAATAAAGTATAAATACTTGTATAATAATGAATATAATAATAATTTGAGTAACTGTTTGAGATTATAGATTACTCATCACGTTGATTTTTGGCGAAATAAAAAGCTCATGAAAAGCAAGTTGTACTACAATGAAATTAGTTTCGTATCCATCACTGTGTAATATTACTATATTACGTAATTTATTTACTTGCATAGAAAGAGAAAGATAAGGATTAATTCAGATTTGGGGGATGTTTTGATTAAATGACTTGTTACTGACTGAGATTAACCATCCTTCACATCTTTATGCATCCTCAAATCTTGAGACGTCTTATTCCAAAAATAATGTTTTGTATTTTCATTACTTAGTAAAATGTGACAACATTTTTCCAAAATTAAGCTCTCCTCCTGGGTATAAAAAGAGGGAGGAGTGAGATGGAATAAAGCATATCAATTTCTTCAACTTTTTGCCCAAGAAACCCAGTAAGAAGATTGAAATTTTTGAAGTAGACAACATGAAACGAGCTGTTGCAGTTTTATTGTTCGTCGTCGTTGCAATGGTCCTTGTAGCTGGGATTGTCGAGGTACTAATTAATACAGAAAGCACTTGAATGAGATGCTAAACATTATAATTATTTATTGGATAGGCTGTGCCAGGAGAATGCTGGGGCAATGGTACCCCTTGTGTAGCAGGACAACCGGATATCGTCAACGGAAGGCAGAAATGGTGCTGCAGTGGATTTTGCCATCAAGAAGTTGGATGGACTAGTGGACGCTGTGCATGAAACAATTGAATAAATAATTTGTGACTTACAAAAATATTTTATTTGTCTACATTCATATTTGATCATAATTGTTCCTGTGTGAAGGAGAAGAGGAATTTTATGAGGAAAAATAAAGAAATAAAATATTTTTCCGTTGATGGTGAAAGTGGGGCAATGTATCCAATTGTTTACATACTCCTTCCTTTCTATGTCATGTGTGAGGGAGTTATTAAAAAAAAAGTTGAATTCCACACCACACTCTGGCAATTAATGAGATAATGCCCAATTAATCCCAATTCAAACAAATTCTGCACTTCAAGGTAATAAAAAAATGGTAAAATTCGGGTTAATGGGGCCAATTCATTTATATGAGTTGTTGGAAGGCATAGTTGTATTTAATCCATCATAATTGTCAACTGTTTGCAGATAAGCAAATGCAAGATATCAATAAAATGCCATCAAATACTTTGGATTTGGTGGATTTGTCAAGAAGATTAAAACAGGAGAAATTATTTGTGGCAAATGAGAAAAAAGAAATTGAAGTGCTCAATAGAAAAGTAATGATGATGAGATTGTTAAAGGTAATAATAATAGTAATAATAATATTTTATTAAAGGTACAACTATTGTCCACGGGCTTAATACATCAGACATGGATAACTGGACAAAATAGATTGGCATTAGAGGAACTCTCAAAGGGTCCTCTCCACTCACCTTTCTCATCCCCATTCTTATCAACAAATGGAAATGGAGGAGATGCAATGGATAATTTAGATCTTATTCAGGCTCAAAAATATATTCCACAAAGATACTTACAAACTTATATTGACCTCATTACATTGCTGAGAAGTAATCCAGAAATTGTGGCTCTGTGTGTTACGACATATGAGAAAGAAAAATGTCATTTAATAAGGCCTCCGGGAGCACCAAATCTTGCTGGAGAAGATATACTGGGCGCAGTCATGAATATTTATGGTATAAAAAACAAAGAACGGGACTAGGAGTGTTTTAGTTAACTTTTTCCTTATAATACAGGTGGGATTGGAGCACCGCTTATGGAGGATAACACACTAACTCTCAAGCTTTTGAGTTGTTTGGCTGGCTGGCAATTAGTTGGGACAGAGAGTCCTAGAAGAATTTTACGTCAAGGGTCTAGTGCTTTTAGTACTCTTTATAAACTCATATCAGAAACAATGCCATCTTCGAGATTGTTTCTTGTTGGAGCTTTACATCATCCGATTACTCAATTTTTATCTTCCCCAGGTTGGTTAGGTTAGGTTTAATCTTAATCTGATTCCGAATGAGAATACCTCATCGTGGTCTTATAAACCCCGTTCCTAAATTTGTATTTCTTAAATTAATTTTTTTAATGTTTCTTCCCCAGAACTTCATAGTTTGGGTACTAATATTCCTACAACACCATCATCCGACGTAGGAGCGTCATTTGGTAGTGGAGGAAATAACATGAATGGAGATATTGCTTCACTTGATCGGACTGAGAAAATGGCAAAGTTGACTAAACTTTTTGTCGAAAGTATTCTAGACAATATTCACGCATTTCCAACAGGTACATACTTTATTTTGAAACTAATTGGGTTTTATAGTTTTATGTTTGTTTTAAGGGCTTGCTTGGTTAATTAAATCAATTCATACTCAATTAAGTGCCAGTTTACCAGAAAAAGAAGTTAACGTTGTGTGTAATGATTTAATTTGGGCATTGTTTATTTGTCCTGCTGTTACAAATCCAGAACCATTCGGCGTTGGGGGCGACACACCCGTTGGTTCTCAAGCTCGACACACGTTGTCTCAAGTAACCAGCTAACGTTTTTTATTCTTATTTTTTTTGTGTTTAAAATTTAATTTTTTGCTAGGTTGCCACAATTCTTCAAGCTTTAGCAATGTTCCCTTTCGAAGGAACGGATCCGAGATTGACAGAATATATTTCATACTTTGACCCGGTGTGCTATTCAATTATTTTTTTATCCAAATCCAACTCACTTTATTTTTTTGTCATTGCTAGGAATGTCTTAGTTTTTTCTTGGATCATGTTTTAAGCGTCGACGGTCTACCTTCTGAGCAATCTGGGATAGTTCCATCATTAACCAGAAGAACCGTTTTGATTCAAGAAAGTCTACTGACTCCATTATTTACTTGGCTTAAAGAATGTCTAATTCTTTTAGAACAAAATGGCAAGCTAACTGATCTTGAAATTTGGCCAAATTTGGTTAAGTTAGCCACTACCGCATACGAAACACAGTTGTTAGTTACCCGTTCCTCAAAATCTACACAAGAAATCAAAAGCTCATCACAAACAAACAACAGTAGCCGGAGTATGAGCCCATCACAGTCTGCTGCAAATATTATAGCAACTAGCAAAAAAGTCCTTTTAAATCAACGAGGTACATATTTTTTATATCCGATTATTTGTTATTTGAGAAATTAATACTTTGTTTAATAGAAAACAAGGATAATATTGGAGGATTTGGCAGTTCCAATAACAATGATACCAAAGCAGATTCCCCTATTTCTGTTGTCATTTTTCCACTTATTCAATCATCGTGGGAATGGGTGGGTATGCTACCGGAATCGGAGGTCATTTCTTCAACTAAAGGCAGCAAATTACTCAATGGTGGGATGGAAATTATTGATCCATTAACTGCGTTGGAAGATCCAGATGTTGAAGAACGTGATGACAGAAGCTGTATAGGAGAAAAAAGGACACGTTTTAGCTTGAGTCATGACGATGGATCTGTTGGTATTTATTTAACCTTATTGATTGCTTCATGTCACACAGTGTTTAAAATTAGGAATATTTATTTCATTTCAGGTACAAGTGACAACTTGGAGGCTGAGGCTGTGTCTGAAGCCG
This sequence comes from Paranurophorus simplex, assembly GCA_036491945.1. Classification (NCBI taxonomy): domain Eukaryota; kingdom Metazoa; phylum Arthropoda; class Collembola; order Entomobryomorpha; family Isotomidae; genus Paranurophorus; species Paranurophorus simplex. The sequence continues at coordinate 5,814 of JAAOWG010000188.1, forward strand.
CTTCAACTCATAGTGTTTCGTCTTCTATTGAGTTAGAAGATCAGAACGATAATTTATCTGATATGCTTTCTGCAAATGTTAGTGGAAGAGGAACTCCCAATGTTTCGGGTAGGAACACTCCATTATCTCAAGTAGAACAAGAGGAAGTCAATGGAAATAACGAAGCTTTGGATGACAATGACATTATAATGGATGAACCACCAGATGAAGCTCCAGCTAATATAAATCCCCCCAATTTAAACAATTTGAATATAAACAGTCCTCGGCCTAATCCGTCAAAGCAGGCTAGATCTGAAATTGAGGATAAATTCTGTAAATTTGAGATCAAGAAAATGTTTGGTGGGGGAGATGAAACAATTTCACTTGTTAGCGATACCTGGTCAACTGATGTGCTAGCAAGTGATAGTGAAATGGGGAGTGATGCTCAGCAAGCTATGAATCAATTTGGTCAATTCAATTTTGGAAATAGACTTCCAGCTGTTGGGAATCCTCCGGTCATAGAGTTGGCACCCGTGGTTAACCAAGATTTCAATCCCAACAATGATACCATGTCTGAAGTAGGTTTAAAGTTTTGCAATTACATTTGATATATTTTAGGCAAATACTAAATATCTAATTTAGGCTTGGTCCACTGACGTAGCTGCGAGTGATATTGAAAGACTCAATGATTTTGATACTGATGACACTGCAAGTGTGGCACGATCAGACGGTGGTGACTTGGCATTCGACACTCCAAGAAGTTCTGGTAAGTTTTTTTTAAGTGTTAGTGTTGCATAGATAATTTAATACAGTATCATGTAGTCGAGATGTGATTGACTCTTGTAATATAAAAATAAATAAAATTAAATAGTTTCTGGGAGTGGTGGACCATATCGTAGACCCGACCAGGAACCAGATTTGCTATCGTTTGATGACCTACGTAGTAGAAGAAATAGTGATAGTGTTAGCGCGAGGGCTAGGGATAACGTATCTACTTCAAATAGAGTAGAATTATGTATTCCACAAAATTCAAGTATTTTAGATACTCCTCCTGCTAACGATTCGTTATTGTTGGAAGGTATTGAATATGTTTTAAAATGTACTATAAATTGATTTTTAATGTTCAACTACATCTATAAATGTTGTGTGTAGATCTATCTGGCACATCTGGCGCATCGAATACTCTAAATATTTCCACAGCTTCTTCAAATTCACTGCAAACTCCTAATAGTAGCAACCGTACAGGTGCTATTCCAAAAACTATAAGTTTTGACAAAACAGCTGAACGGGGGGATAGGGTAAGTACTATTCTTTATCTTTATTGTATTCAGGGTTATTCCTGTTTTGATAAAATAGGAAGCCTGGGACGACGAAACTGGAAGAACAAAAAGATTTTTTAAAAATTTCCGAAATCCATTTCGTGGTAGAAATAGAAAGATTAGAGGACAGGATGATAGGTATATGGATTGGGACAGAATGCCTGAAAATCCATCACTTGCTGTTCCAAGATTCAAAAAAAGTTATTCTGAAGATGTTGGGAGTCAAGGTTGTTGTACGACTAATTATCTATTCTTGTATCGGAACGTGTAACATTTTACTTTTTACATTTATTGTAGCCATGAATGAATCTTCCGAAGAAATACTTGCCAAATACCGAAGAAAACCGAGCTCTACTGATAGTTCTAATGATAGTCCGCTAGCAATTAATAAAGATTCTTCAATTGTTAATTCTGCAAAAGCAGGCGGCTCGGGAACTTCAGTTGCAAGGAAAGATTCTTTAAAAATCAGTAGGTCTGATGTCATTTCTGAAGCTCGTAAAAAGCTTAGAAGTGTATTAAGTAATTGTGATCTTCAAATTTCCCAGGTTTGTACTTGAATTGTCTTGTAAGCAAACATTTTTTGTTACCTGTTTAAATATATATCTTCACTGTAACAGACTGCGGATACAACTTCTATTGATACCGCTATGGTCAATTTACTTAGAGTGGAAATGGCAACAGCAATTTCTCGCGGCGATCAAGTTGCAGCAGCTCATTTGCAGGAAGCAATGAGAACAGTAAAGCAATTGGGAAGTGATGGGTGAGTTAGTTTTTGTATCCATTATATGGTTTAGTTGATTTTCTGCTACTGATTTACCACCAGTCTTATTTTAAATTGAAATATTCTACAGATGTCGGAAAGTGTTAAGACTTATGCGTGATGACTACAGACGACGAAGTGATTATGTCGCATACTTAATAAGAGCTAAACAAGGGCTGCTATCAACGATTCAGTTTTTAGAACGAGCAACTGTTAAATCCAAGCACGAAGGAGAAACTTATTCATATTACTTAATTAATGAGTGTATTCGTGTTTGGTTAGAAGAAGCTGGACAGACCCGCATGGTTGAAGAGTTTGTGAGAGAATTTCGGACAACCACTGCAGTGGATGAAAAAATTGAGCTGATGGAAACATTTTTATACAGATTATTGGACTTATTTATTGGTCAGAAAGGTAGCTTTTTATATTTAATATTTTTTGCTAATTTTTTGTTTATTAAAGAGTTGACCGAATGGCAACTTCGAAGAATGGAAAATGCTTTAGAACAGGTTGTTGTCTCAAAGGTTTATCTTCAAGCTCTTTGTCCAAACGGCGATGCAGACAGTCATCGAGATATGTAAGTGTGAAACTTAGTCAAGGCATGAGTAAATATTATTTGGGAATAGGGTTTTGCAAGAACATATAACTCGATTAGCATCAATAATCACACCCAGTCACAGAGATTTGAGAATTCCTAAATCTCGATTGGGAGAATATCCTTGGCCACCAGCTCAGAGAGAGCTTAAAATGTTGTCGGCATATCGCACACCTTTAGATAAATTAAGATGTGTCGTTAGAACGTGTACATTGATAATGAATCTTTCCACTGAAAGGGTTGTTGCTGCCGACGATTTCGTACCGGTTCTGGTATTTGTCATAATAATGGTGAGTGCATGGAAAGGTATTCACTTGGCTTATTAACTGTTTTCTTTTAAAGTCCAACCCTCCGGCCTTGCTTTCAACAATTCAGTACGTAAATAGTTTTTGTGGGTCTAAAATTACCGGAGAAGATCAGTACTGGTGGACTCAATTCACTTCAGCTGTAGAATTTATAAAAACAATGGACTATGCAGAATAAAGCCTCAAATCGTCAATAATACTGTGAATAAGATGTCTATAATAGTGTTCAGTTATAAAACTGGATAAAATATAATTTATCCATTTTGAAAGTCTACTGCTGTTATAAATCCTTACAAATATGAATGCTTCTTTGTCCCATTCACAAAATGTATGTAATCCGAATGAAATTATTCTTGTGACGAATATGTATAATAAGGTGTGGAGACGCTAAAATCATTGTATTTAAATAATTATAAATTATATTCCCTAATTCCAACGCTAAAAGGAGACATTGCTCAGCGCAGTTGAATTTTCATTTCAATAAAATATAATCATTAGATTCATTTCTTCTTTATTTCTCACGTTTTATAAACCTTGAACAAGGTAAACTTTTAAAAAACAATTGAGATTTGATGACATATCTTTTTCATGGCACCATTAATTAACTTTCATCATTTCTCATTTCAAAGTATAATAATAAACCTAGAATCTAGCATGACAATTGACACTTTTTAATCCAAGGTTTTCTTATTGATTGAGATTTTTGTGCAAATATACTCTACTCAAATAATACAACATTTATAGTTCACATCACACACATGTATTCATTAGCTCATCTTCAACAACTTTTCATTCCCAGTTGTTCGATACTTTTAAAATAAATTACACTCGTATCCCCCCAAACGTATTGACTTAATGTAACAATTTCTTAGCAAATTGTTGAGACATGGACGGCATTCTTTCACACACATTTTAGCTCCACAAGGCCACTGTTACTTTTATAGTTTGCAATTATTAACAAATGCCCATGTTTATGATTACTATTCTATAAGCATATAAAATCCAAAATTCTGAAACATTTGCACAGGCAGCAAAATACGTCAACAACTTGAGCAACAAACTGAACATATTATTTTACATCAACTTATTATTATGCGACCTCTCCAAAACTTTTCCCATAAGAAGCAAATATTATTTAGGAACAAAACAAAGTTTTTTCATCATCAACTTGATTATACCCAGTTTCAGCGTTGGTTCTTTACAGGAAAATCTCAATTTATATTCAAAGATTATAAATCTTATACAAAGAGAGCTTGGATAGTATAAATTGTGTCAAAAAATCAGACTTTTCTCGTGAAGAAGGAATTATGGAACAATTAATAATATCCCATGTGGATTTTTCAGCAAAGGAAATCAGATATAAAATACAGATAATGATATGACTGTTGTATTTCATTGTATGGCCTCAAGTTTGGCCCTTCTTTGTCCCATCTTCAATATGCGGAGTTGTTGGAATGGATGTGACACTGTTCAAGAATCCATGTCGAACTCGTGTTAAATATAAATGCATTAGGTTACACAGGAGAGCGTCTAGTTGAAACTTCTTTGTTCAAAGTTTTTGGGGTAACATTGTGGATTGAAACACTTTCTCCAAGTTGAGTACAAAAGTTTTCGCAGTTTATTCAATGAAGTTGGAAAAAAATGTTTGAGATTTTATCCAGCAGAAGGTTTGCAGAGAAGGAAAAAATGAATCAAAAATCTTGATTGTCCATGGGGGTTGTCACTTGACACCTTTTCATTTCAAAAATAAGTTATAAATAACACTCGTAACTTTCACTTTACTATTTCTCCCCAGCACTCCCATTTAAATTGTTTGTTGTTCCTGTAGAACTTGAACTTATGCTACTACTACTGCTAATGCTTATGCTAGAGCTATTGGTCACAGTCACTGCTGCTGGCTTCTCAGGAGCTGGGACAAGTTTTGGGATTTCAGCCTTAATTTTATTGGAATTGGATGTGTAAACTATTTTACACTTTGTTCGGCCATCCAATATCTTCTTCCACAGCTCAAATTGTTCGTGGTAAGCTACCATGTGCATGCCTATATGATCAATCATTTTAATTGATACGCAATCCCTTTAACTTTGAATGTTGCTTACTGATTAGTCTACTCAAAGCACAAAATCCCGTTTTGTGAAAATTGACTTTTTTATTTGCAAATCTGAAATTAGAGTAAAAATAAATTTTAATTGTAAAACAACTTGATACTGTGTTTATTGTTGGTTTTATTACTCTGGAATGTTGACCCGTTTAATCTTTAGTTCCTGTGCTACTATTCCGGTTGTGTAAACATCCTCCAGCTTTAAAAAAGTTTCCTCCATTCCTGGAAAAATAAATGCTCATCTCATTGTTTTCCTCATCAATCAACGAAACAAGAAGCGACTTTCTTTGACTTGTTCCCATGCATTTTTTTTGTTTTACGAGAACAAAAGTGGGAATTAGTTGGTTGAGGTGAGTAATGATTCCCAACATGATGAAAAAAGTGAGAAACATTGGGCAAAAATAACTCATTGGAAATCAATACTATTCAACCATGCAACAACCAAGTATATATGTATATATGTATGTATACTGACTAATAATGCCGTATGAAACTGAATGCACCAAGCAAGCTTACCTTCCTCAGTGTGTACAAAATGGAGGGGAATCGATTAAAGTAATGGAACAAAATATTATTAGTCTCCATGCTCCAACTACTAGTCACTTTCACATTTATTTCATCAGGGGAAAGGACATGAAGGTGAAGAAAAGAGCGTTATCACATTATTCACAAGAGTCTTGGAATAAAACTTTAAGTTTCTAAAGCATAAATTCTACAAAATCCCACTTGAATGGTGATATGACGGCAAACTAAAGCTATTCACAAATCCTTTGCAGTAAAATGAAATTGTTATTTGAGCAAAATTGTAAGAAGAAAGCAATGTCATATTCATTTATAGGATACGTATGTATGAGGGGAGTGTATGCGATTGGATGGGTACAATAGTTGGCTTTTGGGAGGACAGGTATTATTAGTTTAGCACTTTTTCTCACCTTTCTCAAGAAGAGGCCGAACGAGATGAGATGAGAATAAATAAGCAGGACCAGTTGTAAAATCCGGGTAAATACTTTTTCTAAATTGTTGAAATGAAATGTAATACTTTGACTTTTTGTTTCGAACTGGTTTCCACTTTTTTGCCAACCGCCCATACAGTTTTGGCTGTTTACTATCTTCCGGCTGTAAAAGAAAGTAATAAACAAATATGTAATATTAAATTGTTAGCTTTTTTTAAAATTAACTTTCTCTTTCATGTAAAAGAGAAACGCTTTGAGACTTGTTGAAACTTTTTTCTACTCGGATCAAGATTTATGAGAAGGAAAATAATATTAAATAGTAGCATATCTATTTCTGTTAACTTTAACTTATTTTTAAAATGATGGGATGGGAAAAATCAACTCATAAATCTTGTCATTGTTGAAATGTACTTACCTCAATTTTATCAATGAAAGCAAGTAAATTTGGCACATTTATAAACATGTCATCATCAGTCTTTAAAATCTGTGGGATTATTCTCGTTAATATTCTTGCTCAATTTTATTAAAGTATTTATTACATATTCCGACTGATTACAGTACGTATCAATCCATTCCAAAGAGGCCATCGTTTTTAGAGTAAGATTTTCATACGAGTCCATAAAATTAGCGACGATAATGTCGTCATAAAGATGTCGTTCTGTTTCAATGGCTTCAACAATGGTGTCATTATCCGTTTTTCCTGTTCCCCAAAAACGTAAATTACTAATATGTAAATGTATGGATTGGTGTTGGATTATATTGCTAAGAGTAATCTAATTTGCATTTTTTCCGCAGCGTAGTTAAGATTACGATTGTATACCAGACCAGTGCCAATTTTCTTTGCAAACAAGTTCTTCATTTACACATTTACACAATTTAATTTCATATCCCTATTGAGTTAATTTGAAATGTTACACAAGTGGATTATAAGAGATTAATTTATAATTTTTGTATTAAATCGTTATATTGTTTTAATCTAAATACAGAGTTCAAAATGCCTGAGAAATAATGTACGCGTGTCTTGTTTCCATTCAATATTAAAGTGTCTTCATACCGTTAAATCACTAAACATAAAGTGTCCTCTTTGTTAATACATTAATATAGTGGAGCATTGCATTATTTTACACCTCTAACAAAGCTCCCTTTCAGAAAAAAAATAATACAATAGTGGTTGAATCAGAAAGTATTTTCAACTTGCTTTTGTATTTAATATGCATTTGCAGAAATTAAATTCAATTTATCAGATACAATTAGGAATTTCTATCTATTGGTAGTTGCGTTGCTGTTAAGAAAATTAACAATAAATATGTATAAGCTATAAAAAATACAATCTCTCCCTTTGTTTCAAACTTAAGCTCACAATGTTCATTTAATTTTCAAATTAATCTTGCATAATTTCATTTAACATTTTAACCAACATGATTGCTGATCACAAAACTGAGAATAGAACCATATTGTTACGAGTCTAATCAAAAAAATATCAAAATTAAATTTGCTTTGAGTATGACGCCACAATTTTTATCAACTCTTTAAGAGTTGGCTGATAATAAATGTGCTATCAATCTATTGCTTTGTTTTATATTCAATGTAAAGATGCATTGGATAAATTGACTATTGATAAATGAGTGACATGGCCCGATTGAAATTCCTTCTGTCCTCGGTCAGTGTTATAACGGAAATTACATTGTCTGAATACAAAATTGTAATTTGGTCATTGTTGTGTGGCACAGTAAACTAGTCTTCAATTGTTGAATGCAGCAGCATCCGTAAAGAAAAGATTATTAAATGGAATGCAAAACAAGCTATTCATCCCTTCTTGACTCTGTGGGTTACAAAACGCCACTATTTAATTGCATCCTCACAACGTTCTACGTTCATAGGTTGATTGGGCAGTTGGGCAAGGTGAAAGTTACAGTTATAGCAAAATTGGTTTAAGGTTATCCCTTTTTCTATCCTTATCGGCATAAAGTAATATAACTATTCTAGGACTGTATGTATGTTTATCAAACTAATTGTCACCTCCTTGAAATAAATTCATTATCTCTTCCTTGTATTTAATGCATAACTACTGTTTTCAAGATAAAGTGCAGTTTAATTGAACTAACTGTTGACACTGATTAACTAATAAAAAAATGCTAATATTTATGTAGGCTCCTCATTTATTACTTTAAGAACGGAACGTTATGGCTTTGGAATATTCATTAAATCTCACTATTAATATTGCTCTTTGAATCAGTCAATCATTTGACAGATTAAATGAAATGCCGTCTGAATTGTCTTTGTTTTTGCCTTTGCTGATGTTATCACATCATGTATGCTTTCCGTATTGTCTGCATGCTAACGACATGATTAAATTGGCACTGGCAAAATATGTTTAAAGAAATTTTTTATTGTTCTTACCTATGATAAATGCAATTGCGACATCCAGTCTTTGAGCATAATGGCCCCAAGTCAACCTTATCGCATCACGTGAACTAAAATGTCCAGGTGCAGAGGATATGAGAATGGCTAATTGAATGTCTATTCCATCATTTGGACAGATCAAGGCGTTTGGGTATGAAAATCCAGACTCATAAATATCTTTTGTACAGATTGCATTTTTTGAGGGATTTTTAACAATAGGTGACTTCTTGATAAACTCATTTATTGGTGGGCTCAAAGGATTCAATATTGAGGGATATTTTTCGACTAAAGCGTTAAGGGCAAGGTTGTCTGCCATTCCGTTTGTGGCTATTTTACTGGCATCAAATGGAAAGGCTGCAAACATTGAATAATATTAGATTGAGATAAAGAAAAATGATACAAAGATTTATTCATTTAATTAATAAAAATTAGTTAAAATGCTGAGAAAATCACGAGCTAAACAAAGCTATAGGTAACATTTTTGCAGTGTAAAGCAATTAGAGATGCGAGAAGAGTATTTAACGGATTTAAAAAATATATTATGTATATGTACATATATACTACATGCATACAGTTATGAGTCATCAGGCTGAAATCAATAGCATTACTTTTTGTTGCAGCAGAATGTGAGAAAGCTTATGTAAATACATAATAAATTCAAATTGAATTATTTTAGAAATTTGCCGATTTTTATATACTTACCCGCAAATGCATTTTGCGGTTGACTGGGTTGACTAACCCGTGGTGGAACCGGATCGGTCAATGCAAGTGTTGCATCGGCAATTGCATTCGCAAGTAATAGTTTATTTGACACTAGGGAACTATTTAAAGGGACACCCCCTGGTGGCTCACCTAATAAAATTTTGAATGATGAATCTCTTTTCTATTTTTATAGGCAAATGTGCCCTCATTTTCATTCTATCGTCATAAACAAGCGTTGCTATTTCATTAAGATAATCTATTCTGAAACTTCGATTTTGTAAAAAAAATAATCCTTTTAGCTTCATTTGATGGTGGCATCCAATTACTAAATTTTGCATGTAATTGTAAATTGTTGAATAAAAAAGGATAATAATATGACACCCTGTGGGCCTTTACCACGGACCACGGCATTATTCTTTCAAATGCATTATTGGCTACTGCAATGCTATAATGTGAAACTCGAAACAGTTTGACAATCAATAACAGAACAAAAAAACACAAATACATTTGAGATAATGATGCATGTGCAACAATAAAAGCGGAAACTAGCCGAATTCTTGTTTTTGCTTCTGTCATAAATTGGGTCTCTATCTCCAGATAAGGAGTTATGAGATTTTTGAAAGTTTTTAATGTCACCTAATTCTGTTTAGATTATTACGAGTTATTAATTTGTCACATACCTCCTCCATCAATTGTGGAATCGTCATAAGAAGTAAGAAAGGCAGAGTAAACTAGAAGGAGTCCAACAACCGTTAGAACCATACATGAATGAATAAATCGTAGTCTCATAGTGGCCATCAGTCATCTGAAAAGAATAAATATGAAATTAGTTAAATTACAGTGGATATAAATCGTAATTAATTGGTCTATAAATATTATTCCAACAATATAATAGTCCAAAAAAAGATTCAGAGGCGTTATTATTTGATTAACCTGAGAACGTTACCACATTTAATTTGTAGATAGTTCATTTAATAACTACATTTCTTATTATAAATGAGCATGAAAAGAGGACACTTTCATGAATTAAATTACAATAAATATTATAGTAATATTTGATGGATATCTGGTCCGTTTTTGTCACGTCAACATGTGCATTTAATTCTCTGCTTGTTTTCATGTCGATCGACCAAACCGTAAAAAAACCTTTCGACCCCTGTACAGGTTTCTGACCATCGCCATCATGCCATATAAAGATGAAATAACTGTATCTGACATTTTAGATGAATAAGAGTGATAATAGAAGTTTCCAACCTAAGGAAACTGCATGTACTAATGAGATTTTAAATATATTCTTGTTCCATGCTCTCATGACATGCCATATCCTTTGAAAACAAATTGCGAGTTACTACAATAAAATCCGATTCCGACGTTTATATTGTTTTATGATTCCGTGAGTCGACAATGACCTTTCGCTAGTTTTTACTTAAAAATATTAACCAGTATTTGAAATCTTGGCAAAGGAGGATTTGAACCTCATCCATTATAATCTTATGTATAGCTGCCTTCACATGCACTTTCATGCATTTGAATCCATGCACTTTTGCATTCTTTTTTCTTGTTTTATCAGTTCAACAAATCAAACCTGAAGGTCGTTTAGCAAAAGTGCTAAACGGAAGGTTGGGTGGTGGGAATGGAATGTTATTGTACCTAATTACCTATTACCTATGCATTCCAAGATTTGCGGTTGAGGTATGCTGAAGCTCTCATTTGGATTATACAACTAAACAACAAAGCAAGCGTTTTATTCTATTTGTTAAAAGACGCAAAATATTTGGCAAGAGCAGCCGAGTTTTCATAAAATCCATTGACATCAACGAAGAAACAAGAAAAAGTCAAGACACCACTAATGAGCATGTTTACTCAACATTCTTAAAAACCTTCTTTCCATTGTCGTTTCCTTTCGTTAGCAAAAACCAACACGAAGCATTGTGGAATTATGTGAATTGAAGGGTTTTGAAAGGGAAATGTTTTTTAGTTTTTTTGTCAATATTATACGGCTGTAAGCATCTCGCCACCTGCTCAGTACCTTAAGTCTTTATAAGTAGATAAGAATGCCTTTTTAACAACTGTTCTGGAAGTATGTATGAGTTCTGTCCTGTAAAAGCTGTAATTCATGGAATATGAGGCAAAAGGGTTTGCAAAGAACAACGGATGGAATTTTGCAATGCATCCCACCAATTATTTCCAACTTCACGGTCTATGAGGCAGATTTGCGGGGAACAAGAATGATATTGCTAACGGAAAAAAAGTCTTGAAAGAAACTAAAGTACCTAAAAATGATTATTTTGTAAGTATGTTTGAATGCTCTGGTGTGATCCATGCATGCAAAGAGTTTATTCACTGAAAATTACTCAAAAAATAAAACTAATCAAATATGTGAACAAGTTAATGTTGGGTAAAATGTTTGTTAGGTAAAGAATGACTGTCTTTGATTGTTTTCTGCTTTTATATGAAGAGACAAATAGTAAGCAATTCCTTACAATAGCTTCGAATATATGTGCGCAGATAAACGAAAGACCTTGAAGTAGGTTCACACATTTTACCCATCAATATGTAAGAATAGCAATACTTCATTATGTACTTGTATAACAACTTAATGAATGATTGTAATCAAATAAGACAAAAGTGATTTTTTTCTGTGAGGTAGATTAACTATATATGGAAATATGTATGTGTGTGAACGTATGTATGCGCATGTATCCTTTATTGTTTTCATTTGCGGATTTCAGCAATTCTATTAATTTGTTTGCATTCTTGAAGGTTTATTTTTATTACAAAACTAAACATTTAACCCGAATTTCCTGCGATACATGCGTATGTATCGGTGTGTTGGTCTCACTTTTACTTCTGCAAATATTCGTCAATCTCACTTCAGATATCTAAATGTCACACTCTCGTCACATCCACTTGGGAGATTTCTTTATTATGCAACTGTGACGCTATTAAAGAATCAAGGCTTGTGTTTTATTTCATGTAGGACAGAAAAGCTCTCAATTTGTGACAGCTTTCATCATATTTTTCGTTTAAAATTTTTAACGACTACAAGACGATGCGTATCACTAAGCACTTCCGTCAAAATATTGAGCTTCTCAATAATCGGAGATGAGATCATTTGTATTGCAGTGATAGTTATATCATTTGGAACAATTTAAGGAAGCCATGCATGAAATATATATTTATATATGTATATATATACAGACTAGTTGAGACCAAGTTAGTTAATAAACATAAATAAATATATTGGATTGGACAGTTGCATATTTAATTTAAAGAAGGAATTACGCAAACAGGGCATCCAACGTTTGCCCTAAAACACTTCCTATATATTTATTATACTTAAACAATTGTGGTTGGTTTATAAATTGAGAATTCATGACCCTTTAGAACACTTCTTTTATGCACCCGGCATCGCCATAATTGCTGTTTTTGTCTAGGGGAAGAACTTTATTGTCGAAATTTAGAGCATGTACATTATGTACATGCATAAATACATAATATGAAAGTACGACAAGAGGGGAAGTGTAACAGAACTTTGCTTTGGCATAAGAACGTTGACAAATTCTTTTCCGTCCAGTTTGATCGATATTGCTTTTTACACCAGTTATGATTACATTTATTTTAAGATGATCGTCTCCTCAACCTACGCCTATGTTTGTAAATACCACCCTTTCACTAATGGAATACTTTATTGCAATGGAAGGGAACTTTCGGAAAAAGTTACCAGACATAGAAATATTATTCGAATTGTTCTGTCTACAATCAACCAAATGATGCTTTCGCCACTACAACTTGACAATTTAGAGCTCACTTACCTCACATTTTGTTCCTTTGAATCCCAACTGAACCCAGTGAAAAAGATTGAAAAGTGAACCACTTTCACTTGTGAAAGTGAAACAGTCACTAGAACTAAAACCGATGCATTCATCCATCCTCACACCTCAGACCAAGACCAAATAAAGAACAATTTCTTTCCATTGATCAAATTGACTGTAAAATAAATTGACTTGGACCGGAATGAGATTGTTTGGTTGGACATTTAATAGAGCTATATCGTATCCTTTATTATTGGAGAACGAGGACATTCAATCACTTCCAAGTAGTCTATCTTATAAATGTTACTTAAAGTTAGAACAAACATTTGTAGAGAGGAAATGAGTTGACTTCCTCTGTAGTATGTACATACTTCTTTGTATTAAAAAACTTAATTTTTCCAGAATATGCATAATTGTAGTTGTCTTTAAATAAATAGTTGGTAAAGTGTATTTAGTTATTCTCAAAACATGAAAATTGGATATTCGACACAAAAAATATCATGTAATTTGTGTGTAAAAACCATATCAAATATATTTATTTACAAATTAATGTCACATCAACCCCATCAACCACAATGTCTTGAACTTGATGATAAAATTTTGAAAATTGTGGGAACATAGCTGCCATTGATGAATTACAGTTTACCAATATTGCACAATTGTCTGCAATCTTTTGTCATTTTGTCTCAGTCTTATTTAATGTTTAAGCATTGTTGTGCAAAGTCAATATTCAACAGTAGATTAAGAAATAAGGGAATAAACGAAACTTTTTAATACTGTCACATCACGTAAGCTTCTATTTTTCATAGATTTCGCTTTATTCCATGATTATATTGCATGATAATATTATTGCTGTTATTATTACTACTACTGAGATTTAATAGTTCTCACCAGCCACCACAAATATGTATATAATTCTTGGTTGAGTTAATACTGACCATTTCAGTATTAATGCAACTTAAAGTGTGTGCAATGCAACAAACCTTTGCAACATTTGCCTTTGCATTCCTTCTTACATCGTGTTAGCAATTGCAGTTATCTTTAGGTTTAGAAATTGCAAAACTCTTTAGTCTACTCTAATGTAGAGCACACAGATGATACAATACTAAAAACTTGGACACATGTGAGATGCTACAGCATTCACTTTATTAATAACGATTCAATGCATTTATTAAATTGGTAATCAAGATTTCAAAAGTGCATGCAAAAGGCAGTGTTTAAAATCAGTTTAAATCTAACCCGTCAATTCAACTCAGCAAAATGCATCACTACCTACATATACATATAATTCAATCTGCCTTTCTCATCATGTTTGTGTCTTAATGTTTTAGGATGATGTCACTAATAGGAATTACTTACAGCTCATAGAAGAAATTTCTATTCATCTAATTTTGTGCATAATAATGACACATATACATTACATGTATACATATGTACATTTCGAAATGGTTGATGTTCACTGGCACTTGAACAAAAGTGTTTGAAATATTTTGTCTCATTAAATTGAGAAATATTCCAGATTTCAAAATCCAATAAAAAACTTTTATTAATACATATTACCACAACTAATAGAAAAGCTATAAGTAATCATCTTCTATTTTTATTTTGGAGTGGGTGTACACATGAAATGAATCTAGTTTGAGTAAAATGAAGGCGTTTTTTTTGTTTTCAATGTTCTATAGTGTGAGATCAAATGAAATCTTCATAAAATGAAACTCATCTTATTGCATTCAAAATAAAAAGTACTCAAGCAGATTTAAATTTTCTACCTATTTGACCATACTGTACTGTCGTATTGAAAGGTGTTTTATATGACAAATGATTGGAGTGGAGGATGAGACCTTATTTTAAATAGTAGTTATGTAAAAAGCTTTACAAAAAGAACGACGAAGAAAGATTATTTGCAAAGTCAGTCAATCGATTCAAATCAATACAATATAGCACAGGATTTGTTCTTTCATATGCATGATGCAATAAATATAAACTTGACTAAACTTTAGATTGACTAAAGTAGAATCTTATTTTGTCCTATTGTGGTGTTGCAATAAGGGCCACTTGTTCCTGTTAATTTATACCATAATTTTATCCTCAAGGGACAAGAGGTCTGGATTTGAGATTGCTTAGATTGGTAATAAACGTCTGCACTAACAATTTGCCAAATTTGTTACTCTACAGAGGATTCTAGAGTTAAATGTAAAGTGAACATATCTGAATAAATTTTCAATGGAATCTCCAACTATGTAAGAGTTTTAGCTGGCTTTCATTACATCTTTGCGTGATTAATGACATCAATTGCTGGACATTAAACTTTTATCACAACAAACTCTCAGAATTGGATTAAAATGGTGATAATGGATAAGTTAACATGCAAAACTAACTTGATAATCTCAGATTCATTGATAAGTGGAGAGATTAGTTGAGGATTGTGGAAATCAACTGCCGACAATCACAGCATACTTGAAAATCCTGCAATTTGTATATCAAACTTGGAAGCATGTTCAACAACCCTCCGAGTGAAAACGTCAAAAAACAGGGCTTCACGAATTTAGTTTTAATCAGGAATGAGATCATTTAATTGTGATGCCTTTGGAAATGTTTTGGGTTATTCGATGATAAAGTTGCATGGTTAGATGTAATTCCAAATCAAATATTATAAGTACAATCATTTATACAACAATTCGCACTCGGATTTCATAAGTAACATTAAGTTGTCAAAATTTCATGTACGTATTTACGTACACAACAGGATCAATATGATTATTACTATACCCACTCTATTACATCAACAACACTCAAACATCAAATATTTCAAATAATTACAATAAAACTCCCGAGTAATTCTTTTCAATTCTAAGTTGAAACATACATAAGCTCGGCCTAAATATCACATTTGATTGCATGGAATGTAGGATCAGTTGAGAGAAATTTTTGTCCATTTCATTCCTTAAAAAGGTTTTATTATTTGCAATGACGTGTGAATGCATTACGTAGGTACATATATGTAAATATGTTCGTCAAGCTCTAAATTCCAGTTCATTACGGTTGAATTGAAGATGAAATTAGACGATTTATTTATTGAAGCCAAATTCCAGAATATTTTATACAACTCATCCAAATGTTAAAATTAGACGCAATACATACAACAGTCATTGAACAAAAGGAAAAAATGATGGGTACATTACACAGATAGTTTGTATTACTTTTGTATTGGTGAGACCATTATTCTATCATCTTCAAGGTTTGACCGTGATGAACTCATCTTCATCTGTTGCTTATCCTGATTCAATGCCACAAAAATATTCATAATGACTTTCCTCCAGAAAAAATTACAAGAATTAAATTACAAAGGTATTACTGATACATGTAATTCTTTTCCATTATACAAAATGATTCGACAGTTTATATCTTGAGAATACAATGCGGATGTTTTGGGCAGTTGCATCATCAAGTGTCACGATTTTATATGAACTTGCTTGACCAACTACTGGACAAATTATTACTCATCGTGATTATATTTTAATTGCTTATTGAAGATGAACAAAAATGATTATTTGCTAGATGACCTCAGAATTGATCATTACGATACATATCATTTTATGGCGTAATTTAGTTAGAAATTACCTAAACAGATACCATGAAATTATCTCAACCTTAAAGTTAAAAAGTGATTATAATATTCTTCAATGAATTTATTATTCATTAGTCATAACCACAATTACAAGAATTGACCCTTTGGATTTCGTTTTCATCAAGCCCTTCACTTTGTCTTTCTGGCATATAATAAGTATTACATTGCCATTATTGGTGCAAATGATAACAATGCAGTTGAAAAGTGCATTCAATAAACTCACTATTAATGCTTCATATATGTACAAATATAAATATGTGCATATTATGTAGGTAGTATACGACAAGGACGATCTCTTTTTAATGGGTCCCATCGTATGTACGTGTAGTTCACCTTTTGATTGCGACTTTGAGACATGCAATAAAGCAGTCCCCCTGTCAATATTTCAAATTGGTCGAACTTTTAGGGCGTGTGTTTTTTGCAAATATATGTATGTATTTATAGTTATCCCAAACATGGCTTCTCATAGGAATCGTATTTCTTGATTAAACTGATCGTGTGCATTAATTATTAATAGCTTTATTATTATTTATAATAAGTATTATTGTTTATTGAAGAATAATCAATACTGTTAAAAGACAATTGGAAAATCGATAGAGGAACATAAACTTCAATCGCTGAACATTTTTCAAACAAACGCTTATCCAGAGGCTATAGAAATATGAACAATTGACACTGCAACGAGTAAAAGCTCGTTTATTAAATTGATTCAAAAGTGCTTTCACTTGGAAAAGCATTTGTCTCATTCAGGCGCTGCAGAATATTTATTCAGTAAAGTAGTTATATAACCTTTCTCTATATTAGATCAATCAATACTCTATTTCTAAAAGGGTATTTCAGCATATTGTAGATTTTGTCAAACTGGCTTGAAATAAATAATTGGGTAAATCCTTTATAACTTTTGTATGCAGAATCGCATAAAAATATGTACGATAAAATTCACAATGATTTAATTTTGCTAGTTTTCGTCCCCTAGTGTTATTGATAAATATTTTATTGAATGGGTATTAGATAAAACATTAAATGAAACAGAATGAGGGGATGAAACAGCTGAATTTTTTATGAAAACTAAAGTTTATTAAAAATAAGCCCAATTTCAATCTTTCATGCACTCTAAATAGTAGAATAGAATATGTATGTAAATATGTATGTACATGTTCCATGGTTTTTATTTGACTTGAAATACTATTTTGAACAATATGATTTGATTAAGATCTGACTGAACTTTACAATTCAATAAATTATAATGACTAAATTTTCCAATCCAGATAACAACCAACCTTTCAAAATGTCTAGTCAATAGATAAAAACTATGATAAAGCAATGAATCAATTTCAAGAATTTCACAATTTTCTTCCTTATATGAGGACGCTCCAGTTAGATTGAAAAGTTAGAGTAATTATAATCGATATTGCTCTTTATAGTTTGCAAATACATAACATCCATCAATAGAATTAAAGTTCACAACAGCAACACGCCCTTCATATTCAATATTATTGTTAGTGTTGTTGGCGTATGAGGAAAGTGAATGGGATGAAAATGTGCAAAATTCAGAGCAAGATAAAAACCAAGGTGTTAAATCGCCTTATAAACTAGGCCACAATACATGGTCATCAAAACACACGATTAATTTTAGTTTGTGTGGACTATATAATGTACCATTTTTCCAAAAGGTTAAAAACATGTAAATTCTGTGATACAAAAACCTGCTAATTAAATTTTATAATCCATATAAAAAATCACTTTACGAGAAAAATTGATAAGTTGGGTGGGGTTGATAAAAACTAAAGGAAACGAATCCAATTTCGCCAACTCTAGAAAACGAATAATGGCTCCCCAGATGTGACGAGAGAATAGGTGAAAATCAAGTGTAGCATGGGCTTAATCTAATAACACTTTCTCCAGCCAAAATCTATTCTCAAAAAAACACGCCCACGGCACAACGACAACTATGTAGAGTAGAGACAGAATTTAAGGAAGCTTTAAACTTTGCTTGTTATTTTATGAATTTTCACTGAAGGCTTAACTTAATGGAAAATAGGAGAAGAATACATTCATAGTTATCCAATTCATTAATTCGTTGAACTAGGAATGTCTCTGATGCCTAGTAAAAGTAAGATTGTATGTATCTATTCCTTTTTGTTTGCATCTCTAATAGAAATATTCTCATAGAATAAATACCGTGGGAAAATTCCAAACCTGAAATAATTGAATTCCACTTTATATCAATTAAATTTTTGGTTCAAAATCAAATATTTAATTCGCTTTTAATTTTGATTAATTGATAATGTTTAAGTACTCCAAAAGTAAATATGTTAAATATCTCCAGCTTAACTTTGACAGCAAGCCTCATGTAATTCAGGACTTCACACGAAGCGTACTGGAGAATAATTTAACAATAACATTAAATATATTTTAATACGCCATTTGGCACGTCATATCGTACAGATTATAATTGAAAATGCGATTTGTGTCATTTCCCCCGTTATCATTATATTAAACAATGATTGATCAAGGTTAGAATATTGTGTGGTCAATCTTGACCACGTCATAGAAATCTTCCCCAAATGGTCTTGTAAATGTGGGGATCAGTTACCCAACTAAATGCATGCATGGGCAAACAATTTTACGCAATGCAAGTTTAAATTCTTACCAATGGTCGATGTCACAAAAGTTGCATCAAACTACACCAAACCTTGAATTTGTCAAGGCAAACAGTACGTGAAATTATCTATTTATATTTATGTATGTACGTACTAACCAAGTAATGATTGATGAACTTGAATTTTTTTATTGAATTTACATTCTTGTAAGCATTTAATGTATAACTTAAGATGTCTCCATTATTTTATGAAATGACAAGGATTGCATTACCATTGAACGTTTTTTGCATCACGCTGCATTGGAAACACAATACGTATCATTTGTTGGGTGCAAATTTCGCACAATTCTCTTCCTTATCTCAACTGACATTGCAGCACGGGAATTTTTTAGCAAGTCATACGGAATAATTGGATTATTTATCAATTAACACTATTATATTCCCACAAACAAATCCACTATAGCCACTTTTATTCTTATGATAATTCAAATTAAAAAAATGTTTGTTCTCCAAGTTCCTGATCCACAAATCATCAAAAACCACAAATTATTTAAGAATTGTCAAAATCACACACAAGTTTAAAATGAAATTGTTATAAGAAATATATTTAACAAGGGTATAACAATGGACAGAAAAGTTTATTAGAAAAAAAATCCATTCTGTCAAATCTTCAACAACCCCTTCAAAAAGTTTTGTATTCCTTTGCTTCTCCAATATTTTCTCATGCATCGTCCCTAGCTTACCCTGCAGGGCTTAAAATTCCGTGATTCTCCTTACCCAACAGATTTTTTTAATCCCCCATGTGAAGCAGTAATCTCAAATTCCCTCTTAAGAAAAGTAATAAAATAAAAAAAAAACAAGGAACGGATTTTATGTTGCAAGTATTAAGTAGTGAAGAGGGACTTGTCATCTTCAAGATTCACCTTGGGGCAACTCAAATCATTTGAAGAGTAAACATCAGTTTGTTTGTAAAGACATGACAAATGCAAGTAATTTCCTGTAAACTTTGAAATTTGTAATTTACAATTGAGACGGGTTGGAAAATGTTGAGATAATCTGATAATAATTTCAGTGAATATAACTCGTCACCACATCCCTTAGTTTTTCATTCATTCATGTGGTTTATTGCAATTTTTGATTCAAAACTTCAATAATCATCAAGAATCTCTTCTCGGATGAAGTTTATAATCTTTCCCTTGCATGCAAACAGGTTTTTACATGATAGCATGTCATTGCAATGTTTGTTAGTTGCGTACATGGTGATCTTTTCTTTATAATCCAGCTTTTATATCACTTCTGGTTTTCGAACGGGATTTTCATCTCGTATCCTTATTTTTTACATCAAGGTGACTGAGGATGGCGCCGAAAAACTTGCATTACCTCTATTTGCGCTACTCCATAGTACGTGGTATGGTAGGTTATTGAAATTTTATCATCAACATCTTTGATTTGCTTTTACAATTTCGAAGTATTTACATAAATACAAGCATGTTACTCAGCACTCATTTCGTTGCATACCACAAGCAGCGTGACCATTAAACAACTACTTGGTACCTGCGACCGAGCCCCTAGCTGATGAAAGTTATGGAAAATTGCAAATATATTTCAGAGAGTAAATGATGTATTTATTCATGTAATATGCGACAACAATCTAAAATAATCTCAAATAAAAAATGTGAATAATTATTTGGAATGACTTTTTATTTTTGTTTGGTCGCGATTTTTTTAAAAAAACCCTGGTGAGTCGAGTTTTTCAAATCTTAAATAAAAAGTTGATAAAAAATGACAAAAAGGCTTTCTATAATTACTTATCGTTTTCGAAAATAAGCTGAGGTGTGAAGAATAATTTGACATATTGTATAACTGAATAAAAAAAGCATCCAAAGGGATACCACAAATATTATCATGATAGTGAACTTTGGGACTTGAATACGTTCTTACTTTTCATGCTGCAATTTGATCTTCATTTATATATATTCAGCCATCTTTGGATCTTTCAAAGATAATTATGCCGCGTGCGATACGCTACTTTGCTTAAATAGCAAATAGTTTGGCAAGTCATTGTTCGTCTCAGTATTATGAGTAAAATAACGGGCATCAATTCTGACACGGACATTTCTCCATGAAATCTGAATTAAATTCAAGTGGTACAATGATGAAAAGTGTACCTCAGTCTCAGACGGGAAGTAAAAACTATCCAATCCGGAAACAAGGTTTTTTATTACAACAACTTACCTGTTTCATTACAATTACGTTTTTGGCAATCGTCTAAAAAGCAATAGCAATAATTTTAATAGTTACATAAGCTGCAACTACATATATTCACACAATCTTATTCAAAGCTCATTAATGAACATGGGTTGTATTTAATGTTAAATGAAGGAAGTTGCTGAACTCAATGGAATAAACTCACTTCAACAATCCAATTGCAGCATGACCAAGAATGTGCATATAAAAAAACAGATGTACTGTATGTACAGCACCACAAAATGTTAAGATTCATCATAGATGAGATTTACTTTTTCCCATTGCATCCAAGTCGATAAAAGAGGAGTGAACTTTCTGTATGTATTAGTTAAATGCAACATTTGTTAATTCAATGTTTTCATGCTCCACAACGTGCTTTGAAACAAACTGGAATTATTCAATTAGGCTACGCACCAAGCGCACCTTATTTTGAATTCATTCACTTGCATTACAACAATTATATAATGATCAAAACATGAGATGTACAAGTAAATTCATCAAGTTTACCTTGTTAATTACTCAATGGGTGCATTTAATTATTCTTTTGTTCATCAAAAATTCTGCTTTACAACTGCTCATGGAGCAGGAAGACAGTCTGAGCTTATTAAATATGCATGGATCATTCAACCATTGAAATATCAAGCCAAGCCTTTATTGCACGTATGTACGATACACAAATAAAGATCGCAATGAGATGAAAGTCCGCATATGCACATACATATTTACCCAGAGGACATTGTATTATGATTACTTTTATCGTACAAGTAGTCAACAAGCATAGCGAATATATTTGATTTGATGGGCAAGTAGACAAAAAAAAGTCAAGACGAAATAATGCTCAGCAATAACTCACAATGTTCTACCAAAGTCCAGAGACTTTGAATCAAAAGTTTGAAAGATAAATGGCACAGGTTTCAATTCAATAAGAAAAAGGATGTCATGTGAAGATAATAAGGTATTGATAAATTATGAGTTTCAAATTTTCTAAATATTAAATATTTGTGATAACTGACAACAATGTCTTCCGTTTCCCATGATTTTGAAAGAAATAAATAAATAAAAACGTTTGTCCTCGTCATTGAAATGATGAGAAAAGAGGTTACATTCTGCGAGAAGGAATTAGTTAGAATTTTAAATTGAGGTGAAGATCTGATGCCATAACGTTGATAGGTTATTGATTGAATAGCAAGCATGGGTAAATGGGTGTCTATTTCTTTGCTGAACATTGTTGAAGTTGCTTGCAGTTGATTTCAATGTGTAGCTGAATAGGATGGTACATAAATATGATGCATCATTCGTTATTTCGTTTAAATGAAATGAATTGATATTGCTTCCTTTTCTTTTTCATTATACAATGATATTAGGAACAGGATTCAATTGAAAAAATCCACGACATATTATTAGAATAAAGCAATGAAGAGGCTGCATAAAACTGTTATTTCAATAATCTTTGTGCTCATTTAATTTGATCTGTTGCACCAAACCACTTGAATATTCAACTATTACATACTTTGAAAAGATGGCCTAGGAGGGACAGTTGTGTAAACTTGGTTCGTTAGTCTTCTCCGTTATATTATATTGTGCTACGTTGTATTATAAAAAAATTCAATCGAAATGAATAACTGAAGTTTATTCTTAAACATTCTTCTCGTTTTCTAATTTTAAACTGTTCATCCGTGCAATTTCTATCCAATTATTATTATATAAAATGAATTCCATCACTCCAGGCAAAATAAAAATAGAAACTTTCTTTGAAATGCACATATTAATTTTTTTAAAATGTTTATAGGAATGTAAGTACATATTACTGTGAAGCAGCTTTGATCTTAGAAAGTGCAATGTTTGGGAAAAAAGATGAGACGTGATGCATGCAATTGCAGTACAATTTTACTTTTAACAATAAACTTACTTAGTTAATAGAGAGTAAATAAAAGCTGGTATTACATTGTCGCATGATTCTATTGTCATTTTAAAGAATCTAGGATAAATGCAAAGGAACAGATTATCTTCTCCCAATGGTGGAATTAAAAGTTTCAATAAAAATGAATGAAATATGTAATCACTAATAATTAGTGACAAAACAAATAGTTGCAATTCATTTTCTACTATCAACTCTCATTTCTTTTATAAAAACTAGTTACAAAAGGGACGCAAGTTAGAAATCTGCATAATGCAACTTGCACCATTTGTTTCAATCAAATCACAAGAGCAAAAGCATTAAACTCAGGTTTTTTTATATTGAGCTGTGATCATTTTCAGGCCATTTTTGTAAAGTCAATTATTAGTCGATACATGTTCTAGTACGTATAGTAGTTATTTTATTTCAACGAGATGAAAAAAGAAAGATTCTTGATGTTTACATTTATACTAGAAATATTACCAATTAGTGACTCACTCAAACGCATCTTTACTCCACTTAATCAGTACAGTGTGTATTACATACTCTTTTTTTCATTTCGTTTTTCCTTTCTTTTTCTAAAATTAAACGTATGAAAGTTGTAAATGAATTAACGCAACGTTGTAAAAATTGTACAACGTTGACTTGTAAAAAATCTAATTTTGAGATATTGATCCTACTAAAATGCTACCAATAAATTGACCATATTGGTATAATAATTATCAGAATAATAAGAGCTAACAAAAAATGTACTTCTCCTCAACGTTCACAAAAAACGAGACAAGATTATTGTTTAAACTCGAATAATTCTCTTAATTTATCAAAATTGTGAAAATCAAATATTTGCTTACTCTTACAAACAAAAATTGATTCGTACTATCTTCTCCAACAACTGATAAGTTTGATTAAATGATATTGACGTAAAAAAACTTAACATACCTGTTAATAAAGATGTAGGTTGATCAGGTAAAAACGCTAGCAATTATTGACTCCCTTGTGTGACCGTTGGTAGGTGTTTTAATCTTATTACATGTAATTTAAATCAACTCAATGCTGAGTTCGATTGCTTTAAAGTAAATTGTCCTAATTTGATAACGTTAGGATTAAAACACCATAGAACATACTTTCTTTAAATGTCATAGACTTTCTATTTTAATCTTATAATTTTATCACGAAAATCAATGATTTCAATCATTGTCTGCAGTAGAACTTGCACTTTAATATTTAATGTTGTATCAAGTAATCATAATAAGGTAATTCCAATACATTGAAATAATAATATTCCTTGCTCCTAAATATTTCAAATGGCTGTGTTCCATTATCCTGTTCTCTCTTTTATACACTGGACATATAAAATCATGAAGAACGTTTGAGAATATAACAATCTAATGGGTAAAGCTCTCCCCAACAAAGTGTGAATTCAACGAATGCTCAACAAAGACTAAATGAGAAGGAGAGGTGTACCGGCAGGTAGATTTTATGAGCAACTTTTGCGTTTTGCTTCTCACTACTACACATCTCATGGTAAATTCTGTTATGTATATTATTACAGCATGTGATACTATTTGAGATCAAAATGATACACAAGTAATATAATAAGCATTTTATTTGATACCATTACAAAAGTATTGATTACATACAGATTGTATTTGACCAGTTGGCTGAGAAAATCAATCGTGCTAGAGTTGATTTACAGATTTTATGAAACATTTCAATAAAAAAGGGGAATTCTAAATTATAATACAAATTACTCATTTACAGCAATGAATTTGAATTAAAAATTGTTTTGTCGTAGAAAGAATGAATCCAAAATTTTAATTTCAGAATATGCAAAACTTGAAGAATAAACTGGAATAGAAATGTTCAGATCTCATCAGATTGTTCAGCTGTGAATTCTTCCAAACGCTTGAGTCTGTTCACTTAATCAGAAATTCTCTTAAAGTTAAAAGGTTCCAGCAGAATCAAGCATTACCCTTGACTTTCACTTGAGACTTGGATGGAGTGCTACTGAAGCCATAATCAAGTTGAGAAAAGTATGGTTCACTAGTATCAACTTGTGTTCTTTCAATCACAAATTTTAAAAAAGTGTATGGAAAGCAGAATTAAATTGGTAGGAAATACAGAAATCAGCAAAATATTTTTTATCTATGTATGTATGTACATATGTACATAAAAACCAAAGCACTCAACTAATATAAAAATCTCAACGTTTCAAGCATTTATTATTGCAATAATCATAACGTAATTCATTTGATTGATACTAAATAAAAGTAGAGAAGAAAACTGGAAAACGTTCAATAGTTTGTATCGCATAGGTAAGCAATAATTTCTCAGTTCTAAAAGCATTTTATCAGTCCTGATAAGGTGGTCTGAAATGTTCAAATTGTACAAAGTTACAAAATATTTGGGAATCATATAAATCGGGGAATCATATTATGTACATATGTACATGACATCTATTTCATTTAGTCCAATGATAAGATTTATCGTTTCCTGTTTAATTTTTCATCAATTCATATAATGCAATGAAAATGATTTGGTTGATACATGGAAATTATGTAATCCCCCCCCCCCCCC
>JAAOWG010000189.1:0-31532 GCA_036491945.1 Paranurophorus simplex
ACAAAGGTGGATGGGGCAGCATGCAGAAGGGAGGTCCACGATCCTCTGCCCTGGGTGAATGCTTTGCATTCAGCTGACGCCTCTGCACATATATTTAAGTATTTAAATTTATCTTTCTGCTATGCCCTTAAGTTCTTTCTGCCATGCCCTTACGTAAGTTATATCCAAGTTGTGTTTGCTATGCCCCGTCTAAACGGGCCTATTGGCTAGTGATTAATAAAATGCAAGTCAAAAATGAAGATGAAAATGAAACAATAGCAAGTAGAATTGTTCAGAAACTGATCATTTTTTCTAAATAATTAAAGATTTGTCAATTCCTCGATCCACCCAATCTACAACTTAATGAATGATAACGTTGGGTTATCAAGAAGCTAGAGTGGATAAGATACAATCCCTTGTACATCTTGATGCTAATAAACCAATCCGTTTTCCATGAATACATTAATAAGGTTCTGAATTGAATCACCATGGGGGATGAGCCTCAACAAAGGATTCATTTATAATTTTATAAACTCATACTTTTGATAAGAGGAGTTGTAGCTGTTTGTATTTTTGTATTCTTTTAAGCTCCGCTGCAATCGTATCAGCACCCCTGAGGGCCTTTGATCCCAACTTCGGTACAACATGGAGACGGATGATAGCAGCATTTCTGAACATGAGCTTTCCCATCAACAACCCACCCCCCTCTTGGATTCATCCCTTAGTCAAAAGTAAACCCTATTTTACAACACCTTCAATAAATATTATAATTGTTTTAAATCCCTTACAATTGATTTGATTGTAGAAAGGCTCAACCCCAACTAACCTCAGCTCTCCTGATCTTTGAAGATTTTTGGGTCCGTACCAAAACCCCTTTAAACTACAGCATGAAGATGAGGCTCCAACTGCTGGACAAGGATCAGCCTGCCTTTGCCTTAGGCCGTCCCATCAAATGCTTTAAAACCAAGATCAAAGGAAGTTCCATTGAAGAGGATGGCTTCCTTCAGTGTCTGAAGGTAGAGCAACCCCTTCATCCCAACCCCTTCACCCTTTTCATGAAAGTCCATCACCATACATGGAACAAGGAGCAACTCCTCCTTCATATCACATTCAACAAAGATGGAAATCCCAACGAATTTGCGGAAAGTTGCGTCCCCCTCCATCAAAGTCTGGAGAAGGCTCAAACCATAAGGAAAGAGACCAAGGATCTCTCCACCTCCAGGGAAAGAGTTATCCAGGTCAATGAGAAAGTGCCCATCCTTTCTGCAAGAAGGAAGATGAGGATTGGGTCCCTAACTGCTAATCTCATTTTTGGGACTAAAAACCAATTGGAAGCATATGCCCTTAAAATAGTTAAAACAAAGCTTGGACCAAGGGTTGGATCTGCGAGCTCCGAAGAGGAGGAATCCGCACAACCTTCATCCTCAGATCAGGAGTCTCAAGGGACCTCAACTGAAGAGTCTGAACAACCCCCATTAAAGGCAGGAGCAGTAGGGGTAGCACAAGGAACTCCATCTCTTCAAAAACAGGAGCCCAATAATAATGGGAATGAGGAGGATGAATTTGAGACGAAGGTAATGAGATCATTTATTTAACCTAACCCCACTCATTCACTCTCTACTTCATTGCTGAATGCTTTTATCTAGATATCTTATCTCACAACTCAAGTTTCCACATATCAACAACAATTGTCCAAGGCTGAGCAAGAGCTCGGGACCTACAAGGACCAATGCCAGAAGCTCAAAGCCCAAAAGATGGAGATTGAATCCCTTGCTGACAATTATTCGCAACAGATTGGATCCCTTACGGAAGAGCTAAGATGGACAAAGGAGCAATTGAAATCCAACAGCTTGTCCGATCAGGTATAGAATAAAGCTACAAAAGTATTTTTTTGAAGGGTTGGAATAATGCTGATTGAGATTTCAGATCAAGCAATTAGAAAAGAAGTTGAAGGACCACACCGAGGGGAGGGAACGGGATGGGAGCGTTTTAAAATTGATTCATTCCCTCAGCTCGAATGTCCTAATGAATGATAACGTTGGGTTATCCAAGGCCACAGTGGATAAGATACAATCCCTTGTAAATCTTCATGCTAAACCAATGGATCAATTGTGATGTTAAGGAATAAATGAATAAATGGACAAATAAAAAGAATTATGTCTCATACTAGTTGTTAGTACAAGAGAAGGTAGGAATTTGAGATTTTTCTCATAATACCCCATAATCCTGTCCCATCATCTCCATTCTCAAAGGATGGGGATAGTAGCGTCTTGCACCTTTGAGCACCTTTGTTGTACTTTGCTGAACTTGAACAACCTCAGAGGAGGACCTGCTTTTGCTGTTGACTCCCCACAACATAGGGAAACGTCCTGTGCACACGTCCAAACCCCAATTCCATCTTATTTGTTGGATGCGGCGGCCACTCACCGATCTTTCGACTACCACCTGCACCTGCATTCAAAACCGGTCCAAGTTATTGAACTCCTTTTTAGTGTAATGACCACTGGAGGATGTCTTGGCGTTTACATCATTCCATCCCCAGCTCTTCCACTTGAACCATCTCCTATCAATCATGGGCCCAGGATCATCATTCCTGGTAACAATTCACTTTGTAATCATAATGTGGGATTTTTTTTACATGGATTTTCCAGAGGCTCTCCCTACTTGTGGGAATATTCATCTGCATTGGCTCCGTGGTTGCTCAACATTACTGGATTGAAGACCCAGACCCCGACTACCAAGATGTTCCAGTGTATGAGCATCCCTCTGAACAGGACGCGGATTATGTTGCAGCACAAGGACAAATCATTGAGCGTTCTGGTTCATCTGAAGAAGAAGGGGGATCCCCCCTTTACATAGCATATCCAGTCCCTCAACACCCTCAAGACTATTGGACCGGCCCCGTAGAACTCCTCCGAGGAAGGGACGGTTGGGGAGGGAAGGAAAAGTCCAAAAAAAAAGAGAAATCCAAAAAGAAGAAGAAGAAGGGGAAGAAGAAGAAGAAGTGTAAGAAGAAGAGTAAATCCAAGAAGGGGAAGAAAAAGTCCAAATCCAAGGGAGATTGTGATGATGATGAAGGGGTAAGAGAGGGAGATGATGATTATTAAAGTTATATGAAGGACGCCGCTATATTGTACTGTTGCTGTCCCTTAAGGGCTGGGGTCCCGTATCCGTCTCCACCTCTGGGGTTCAAGTTGGATGGAAAGGTTGGATCCCACCGGTGAAAGGTGCAGGATGGGGTTGGTTTGGTAAGCATAGTGGACATTTCTCATTCTCTGATCATGGGGGATGGGGGAAAAAACAACAACCCAATTTCCCTGATCCTGGACCCCCAACATTCATCAAACATGGACCCATTCATCATAAAGTTGTTCATAAAGTTAAAGGATGGGGACATGGGGGAGGAGGCGGTGGTGGTGGTGGAGGAGGAGGAGGAGGCGGCGGAGGAGGATGGGGAGGTTGGCACAAGAAAAAGTAAATTTTAATCCAGTATTTCATGTCAAAAAGGGGGTATTATTTTAATCCTTCAAAGTTGCTCAATAAAAAAAGTTGTTGAAGAGATCGTTGTACTTGCAAGAATCCAAAGATTCTTGGCTCACTGCTCCAGCAGGTTAATGAGCCTCAAATCAAACCTGTTTCTGCATTAATTTTTGAGAGAATGAATTATAAAGTTGTTTTCAAGTAACCATTACTTGTAAAGTGGAATGATTTATTCCTCAAACACAAAAAGGAAAGAAGCAGTGTTTCAACAAGTTAGTTATGAATGACTAGACTAAGACATGATAAAACTATAAGGATACCCATGAGCCTTTGATTTGAAGATGGACAATATCATCCCAAAAAAAAGAGCAAACATTACCAGTCCAACAATTAACATAACTCTTCTTTTGCGAATGTCACCCTTGCCCTTGCCCGCTTCAATAAGTAGGATTAGTCCAATTGTTATTGCTGCATCTGTAAATAATTGATTACTTACTATTCATTTGGGGAATATTTGGGGTACGCATACTTACATAACAAAAACACAATGTAAGTTTCCACAACAAGTTGTCCTTGGGATGATGAGTGAATGTAAGAAATCCCTTTAGCAGTCCGTTGAACAACGGGAGGAGATCTAATTTGATTCCACATTTGTCCCGAAGTAAAACAAAAGACGATAAACTATTGAAGTACTATTATTAGTTAGTTGTTGAAATTGATTGTTTGAAATACCAATGATGCAATTCCCCATGCAGTCCTGTTATAAAGAAATTCCAAGTTGTTTCGTTTCAAATACAAAAGTCCTCCTACAAGAACTGTCACAATAACAAGTGCCATAGTCCCAGAATAGTTTGGGGGTCTGAATATCCGAATCTATGATAAATACTGTATTATATCAACAATATAATAAATACATTCCTCATTGCATACTTGGATATCCGTTCTTTCATTAATCCATCTTGCAATAGCTTCCGCTTCAACTCCAAATCTTTGAATATCCATCTTATCCTGAGGTAAAGACTTTCCTTTAGCAGGATAATGAATAAATACGGGTGCAGTATACAGCTTCATCTACACCAAAAACATTAGATTTCATAAGATCTCTCTAAAATGCTGTGTAAGTACTTACACTCTGGAAAATACTTTGACTCTCATCAAAATCCACCAACGCAAAAAACAATTTGTTTGAATAAACTTGTGAATTAAAACGGAAGGAATTAGCGACGATTGTAAATTCTTCATTTGCCGGTCCACAAATTGTACAGCCCCTTTGAGGGGATAGCGCTGTAAACATTGCAATCACAGAATAATTCCTGGGAACCCCTTTAACAAATTCATTGAATTTTGCCACATTCATACGAATAATGGGCCGTTTATTTGACAAGTCGGTGAGTTGTTGGACCCTTTCATTCAGCGTCAACCCTCCCCCTCCCTATAAATCAATTAGCTACAAAAAAGAACAAAATGATGGGATTTTTTATACCTCTTTCTTTTTTGTGGCATCAATGGAGGAGGATGCAAGGAGGATGATAAGCCCGAAAAGAAAGATAACTGGGGTTGATGATGTGGCAGGCATTTTGATTGATTTCTAACGGGAATTAAATTTACCGCAAAAGTTTGGAGCAAAGTGAGACAGCCCATCAATGATACTTGTTCTTAACGTTTTCATGCATTTTTTGCATAAGCTTCAACTTCCACTTGATAAGTCCTAGAGTTGTCACCAAGCTACTGGAACTCCCCTTCAAACATTCCCCCAATGTAGTCCCCCCTTTAGATAAAAATCTTTGTTCCAAAAATAATGTCCCATCAGACAACTCAATCTGTAAAAACCAACAACACTACTTCCCCAAAACCTTGCAATTCTTCCAAACCTTCTTCATTTGTAAAACGAACAGCCCCCGATAGCATCCATCGTTGTCCCGTCTGTAAACTTGGGCTAGTTGATCTTGATCCTGATGGGTTATCACTAAAAGATAATTACGCCCGATACAAAAAAAATGCTGAGCAAGATATGGAAAGACGGAGAAGGTTAGAGCTTCAATGGAATGGAAAACATTTTATAAAAGGATCTAATGAGGATCTCATCGTGTCCTCAACTTGTGGTGAATTATTTCACAAGCAATGCCTTCTTTCCTTTTGTTCCTCAACATTTACAAAGTAAGAAGAAGTCCAGGGTTTGGTTGTGGTACTTGCTTTTTAAGGTCCATCCCTTATTTTGTAGACAAGGGAAGAAGAGTTGGAGCAAAGTGTTTTGTCCCCGTTGCAAAAACTCCTTAATGTACTCTAACTACTTGAATATTGATATTGATCTTCATCGAAGGGCCAACGTCCCTTCCCTCTTTGACCAAAGATACAATGAAGTAAGGATCAGCTATCTTCAATCACAATTTGAAATGGAACAAGCAGATTCCAAATATAAGAGGATCACCTCCCTTTTAAATGATGCTAAAGCTAATTTAACTGCTCTCAAGTAATCTCATATACTAATATGCTCTTCCTCCTTCCACTTTCTCATCAAATGTTTCAGAAACAAGAGAGATGAGCTTCCCAACCTCCTTCAAGTTAGCACCAATAAAAAAGAGTTGCAGGAACTGGCCAAGCGTCGGGAGGAAAAGGCTTGGATCCAAAAGTATTGTGACAAGGCACAAACTGTTTTGGAATTTATGAAAAAGGAGACGCCCAACACGATGCGGCTTTATCTGTATGCCAGTGGCAGCATTTCTTGTATATAGTACATCATTTTAAAGGTGTAAAATCATAGGAAAGAAATAATGGAAGGTAGGGGACAATACATTCCAGCCATCCCTCGTGTTCTTCTTCCTTATCTTAAAGAAATCGAGAAGGATGACACCGCACTTTTTGCCCTTTCCCAAATCATTGAACCAACCCCCTTCCCTGGAGTTCAATATGGGATTGAAGACTTGGTGTTGTTAATTTTAAATAAAGTTGATCCCTCTTTGGCCAAGATTGTTGGGCAAAAGGAGGAACCACAAACCCCCCCTTCTTATCCAACAGCTACTCAAGATCCAACAGCACAAGATGATATTCAAGTGTTGAAAATGGACACCTCACACAGGCAAATAGATGAGAATGGGAATGAACTGGAGGTAACGATCATGTACATGTTGGAGGAGGAAGAGGAGGAGGAGGAGGAGGAAGAAGAAGAGGTGCTAGAAATACAAAAATTTTGGGTACAAGGAGGATTCCAAGGGAGTAGTAGTGAAACATCCACACAAACAATTCAAGATACTTGGTCAATGGAGGTTTTGAATTCCCAAACGTTGTTGTAACAAAATGCACAAATGCATGATGCATGTTCAAGCTCTAATAATAAACGTTCCTCTAAATTCATTTCTTTGGGGCGGGAAATCATTCATTTTTAAAACAACGTGGGATTTACATTACTTACTTTGATTGTGGGGAATATTTTGTTTTTTTTTAAAAATGTCAAAGAAAGACGCTGCAGCGGTTGAGGCCGTTCATGAATATCTTCGACTTCAAAATCGTCCCTACTCTGTAAATGATATTGTTCAAAATTTACATAAAGAACATGGTAAAACTGCAGTGCAAAAGGCATTAGATAAGCTTGTTCAGGTAAGAGCTCATCCAATCTCAAAACTCTCTCTCAGCTGTCAGCTACTTATTGCTCTTCCTTCAGGATGAACTCGTTCGGGAAAAAACCTATGGGAAACAAAAGATCTATTTAATAAGCCAAGCCAACATCCCTGAAGTAACCCCCGAAGAATTAAAATCAATGGATAAGCTGATTGAGGAAAAAGAAAAACACGTCAAGGAACTAGAAGCTGAAATAAAGGAAGCACAAGCAGAACTCAAAGCTGTAAATAGTGCAATGACTACGGAGGAAGCTGCAGCTCAACTACAAAAGGTTTTTTTTTCAACCCCTTCATTGTTTCTTCTCTAATATAACAATTCCAGCTAACCGCGGAAAACGCCGAGCTTGAGGAAAAATACACCAAACTCTCATCAGGAAATGTAAAGATTTTAGACAAAGAAGAACGTTCCCTCATCCGCCAAAATCGATCATACATGCTCAATGAATGGAGATTGAGAAAGAAACTTTGTATGGAAATGGTAAAATCAACACTGGAAGGATGGCCTGGATCCAAAACAGAGCTTTATGAACAATCTGGAATTGAAACGGATGAAGAAGTTGGAGCAGTCATGCCCCCCAATTAATTAATTCAATTTCCTCTTTAATAAACTGATCTCATTTTTTGGAGAACCAACATGTAGTTGTATGTACTTATTAAACAAAGAGAACAATGGATTATTTGACCCAATGGGATACATCCAGCACATCATCTTTCCGCCTTTTTGCTGCAGTGTTAGATTTCCATTGATCCGATCCCCTTGTCCTTCAACCCTTTCTGTGTTATAATTGGAGGTAGCGGCCGGAGGGGCGGGGCCCACTTCCAACAACCAATCATAATTTGACATGTCTTTACCAACTATTTAATAACCTCACCGGCATTTATTCCCCAAATCCCATTCTCCCATCATTCTTCAAGTGGAACGGAACGAACGAAAAATGAAAAAGTTTTTGATCTTTTCACTCCTAGCTTTCGCCAAGGGGGAGATTCACTTTCAAGAAAAATTTGATGATGGTAAGCTATAAAATAAAAGGGGGAAGGGATGTTTAAAGGATTTTTTATCCAGATTCTTGGAAATCAAATTGGATCACTTCAAAACATGATGGAAAAACTTTTGGAGAGTTTGAACAGACTGCTGGGAAGTTTTATGGAGATGAAAATGATAAAGGTAAGGACCTAGTTGGATTTAAGGGATCTTCTTGAGAGGAGGTGCTCATCATTTTATTTGCAGGAATAAAAACAACACAGGATGCCCATTTCTACGCCCTTTCAACCAAATTCCCTGAATTCTCCAATGAAAAGAAAACCCTAGTCCTTCAATTCAGCGTCAAACATGAACAAAACATTGATTGTGGGGGTGGTTACATTAAATTATTTGATTGCAACTTTGAACCTGAAAAGATGCATGGAGAGACCCCATACTTGATCATGTTTGGACCTGATATCTGTGGCCCTGGAACAAAGAAGGTTCATGTCATCTTCAATTATGAAGGAAAAAATCATTTGATTACAAAGTGAGTTGTTGGATTTTTTTACTTTTTTATAATTTTGTAATTTTTTAATTACCTTTACCCAGAGACATCCGATGCAAAGATGATGTTCACACCCACGTTTACACTTTGATTGTTGAACCGGATCAAACCTATGAAGTTCTCATCGATGGGGACAAAGTACAATCCGGAAATCTTGAAGATGACTGGGGCTTCTTAGCACCCAAGAAGATTAAAGATCCAGAAGCAAAGAAACCCGAAGATTGGGATGATAGAGCAACAATTGATGATCCCACAGACTCCAAACCCGATGATTGGGAAAAGCCCGAACACATTGCGGACCCTGATGGTAAAAAACCCGAGGATTGGGATGATGAAATGGATGGAGAATGGGAAGCACCAATGATTGATAATCCAGAATATAAGGGAGAATGGAAACCAAAGCAGGTGGGTTATCCGCACTACTACTATTTATTTTTTTCCATCTTTTTTTATGATAACATTTTTATTACAGATTGATAACCCAGCTTACAAAGGGGCATGGATCCATCCTGAAATTGATAACCCTGAATACAAACCCGATTCTGAAATCTACCGTCATCCATCCATCTGTGGAATTGGCTTTGATCTCTGGCAAGTTAAATCCGGCACCATTTTCGACAACGTCTTAATCACGGATGATCTCGAGGTTGCTAAATCCGAACGTGAAAGTCTTGCTAAATTATTGGAAGCGGAGAAGAAGATGAAAGAGGCGCAAGATGAGGAGGAGAAGAAAAAGGATGAAAGCTCAAAGAAGGCGGAGGATGATGAGGATGAAGATGATAAAAAAGAAGATCACGATGAATTGTAAGGGGGTGCAGTAATGAATTTTTTTGTGTTCAAAATAACTTGCAAACTTTTCTATATCCTCTCATGTGTATGCTCTTACCAAATATTGAGACGTGCGTGGTTACGATTGATTTAAATTATAAAGTCTTTATACAATGAAATCAAGTTTCATTAAAATGGTTTAAATGGTTGTTACAAATTCAACTTTGTTGGCTCATTTACCATTTCATTTGTGAGACGGGAAACCTCCTGGCTCGGGCTAAAATTTACATACTACCCGTTCCTCCATCTAGCCAAACTCTGTTCAAACCCGCTGTGCATCCCTGCTGCAGAGCCAACAACGTCCTTTTTAAGTAGTCCCCCATCCTTTGATAACCCTTTGATGAGGTTTATTAGTATTGTTGTGTATGGAGAATGATTGAAGGGGCTTCCAACTTCCAGCCCCTTGAGCCCTTCATCAATAAGGGCTCAAGGCTGGCTAGTTTTTATAAATTTGACTCCGCCCTTTGTCGTAACACATTTGATAACAAGTTCCCATCATACTGTCCCCAAATGAAGGTAGAGCTCATCCCAGAAAACCGAGTGGGTATTGATGACCTTGCCGCAAACGTTAACAGGGTAACACTGACGCTTATTTTAGATTGTACCCTTTCCCTTAAAGATTTCAACGTTCCCATTTGCAGAGACTCATTGGAAAATACTTTATTTGTCGTACAATCACACAAAGCATCCCATCCGAAAGTTTGGACGTCATTGTTGAAGACCCTGATGGATCCAGGGCTGTACACCTTTGTCTCTTCAATTTTACAGATAATACCACCCAACCCATCCTTCCCTTGGGCATATTCATCCTCATCAATAACCCATATTTCACCGTCAATGATGACAGCACTGGGATCTTTTTGGTGGCATTTAATCCCGCAGATGTACACCTACAATCACTCCGAGGCGTCAAAAAACGGTTCCCAGGTACAGCTCTATACTTTTATGAAAAGGATTTTTTTTTAAAAAATGTTTTTTTTGTTAAGTAGATGTTAAATGGAGGGCCGTTCCCTCAGACAGGGCAGAGGCTCCATTCTTCCAAAGATATACAAGACACTACCAGATTTATCCACGTTTTAAGGAATTTGGGGATACGTGCTTCCTACAAGGACGCTATCCCGAAGCCATCCGTTGGTACCAACTAGCCCTGGACTATTGCACAATCGGCAGTGAAAATGAAACGGATGTTTTAATTAATCAAGCGGATGCAATGGTTCAATACGGTTGCTACAATCCAGCCCTCAAGATCTTCAACAAGATCCTTAGAGTCAAGCCCTTCAATATTAAAGCAATTTACAACAAGGTCAAAGCCCTTGTGGGACTAAGGGCTTATAAAGATGCCCGGAAATGTGTCAATTACTATTTAAACAATGGACTTACTAAACATAAGGATTTGCTAGGACTACGGTAAAGGGATCCAATTGTTAGGGAATTTCCATGCAAGTTTTATTGTTTTTTTTTCATAGCTCCATGCTACCGGAAGCTGGGCTGTCCAAACGTCAAAGGCAAATAAATGATTTAGTTTTGTCTCTCATCCGAGGACAACCTCCGGCTAAACTCTCATCTGATTTTTATCCAGAATACATTGGACCTGTTTCATGCTGTTTAAGATCCTGTGAAAACACCAAATCCCTTGTTGCCACTCATGATATATTTCATGGAGAAATCATTTTGGCCATGAGGCCCTTTGCTAGCTATAATAGTGACTGTTATGATCCCAATTTGTATTTAGGGGCTATGGATCATGGCATCTCGAATCCCGCTTATGATCATCTTTTATCTCAAGTTGCAAATAAGATTGCAATTGATCCAACCCTTGGCTTTCAAGTTTACAATTTATGGGCTGGAGATGAGCTCGGGATGCTCAAAAAAGCGCAGGGTAACGTGGACGTAAATAGGATCCATAAAATCCTGCTGTTAAATGCTACAACAACCATTGGGGATGAGTTGTTGAAGGAAATACGCCCTGGAGTTAGACTCTGGACCCTGGCATCTGTCATTAATCACTCTCATGAGCCAAATGCTATGGAATTGAATTTTGGGAACTATTTGGTGATTCGGGCTTTAAAACATATTCCTGAAGGGACTCAAGTTTTGGTGCTTTAAAAGGGACTTGTTGCATTTTCACTACAAATTGTTGTACAACATTGGAATCTTGTTTTAGAGAAATTTAGTTTTAGTTAGAGAAATAGTTTTATGGATATGTAACAATGCTTTTTAGGAATAAAAAAAATTAATTTTATCAAATTCCACGTCTCTTCATAATCTTGTTCATTTCTCAACTCCGAGATTGTTTTCAATATCCTCTGCCATTCTTTTATTCAATTCAAGATTTCCCCTTTAAATGGTCTTTCTACTTGGAAATGAGGTTAAAAGAACAAATATTATGATTTCTAATGATTTGCGAGCAGTCCTTGGAATCCGTGAGAAGTTAGGGTTAATTGTTGATGTCTTTCCCCACCCTTTTTTTGTAATAGTAGCAGCCTTTTAGCTGATTCCCTTACTTCAACATCTTGATCAGTTTGGGCCAAATACGCCACTTGCTCCAACAATTCTTTACCATTAATATAATTTAATAGTTGAAGGGAGGCAAACCGGTCCATGGCATTTTCAGCTTCTAACATCTCCAAACAATTCTCTAGCACCTATTGTACCAATAACCATTCAAATAAATAGCATCATTACATCAATGCATCATATCCCGTTTTCTACCTCTCTTCTCCTTGACTGGGAAACATTGTAGAAGTATTTGAATGCAATTTCCCTTACTTCATTGTCTTGAGCAATTAGAAGCCTTGCTAATGGGATGAAGACTGCTCGAGATGGGATCCCTTGACCAAGTTCTTCCACAGCTTCTTCAACCATTCCCAAACCCCCTTCAAGCTTCTCCACAAGTTGTTCTACAAAAGCAACAAACATTTTCTAAGGTAATCTAACCAAACCAAAGGATTCCAAACAAACAAAAGAGGATGCTTCAATATTTTTGATCCCTTATTTAGATCATTGGCAAATAAAAGGATGGAGGACAGGAAGGGCAAGCTCAAGACCTCACTTTTGAACAATCTCACCTACATTACCGAAGTGAACAAAAGGAACAACAAAGATCCCCAACTCTTTGAATCCTATCAAATAAATCCATACACCAAAAAGACAAGTACATCCTGACTATATCTCATACACTTTGTATTCTAACAAGTTCA
The DNA here is from genome assembly GCA_036491945.1 of Paranurophorus simplex. Taxonomy (NCBI): domain Eukaryota; kingdom Metazoa; phylum Arthropoda; class Collembola; order Entomobryomorpha; family Isotomidae; genus Paranurophorus; species Paranurophorus simplex. The sequence continues at coordinate 12,631 of JAAOWG010000189.1, forward strand.
TGATTATTTAAATAGTTGACTTTGTGAGCCCCAAAGTGAATGAAAGGAGATGTTCCCTTGCCCCCCAAACCATCCCTGGTTATGATGATATTGAACGGGCCATTTGGAAAAGCAGTGTGGGGCCGATGGACAAATACTGCCACCCACAAACAGAAGGACATCGGATCGGATGGTTTCAAAAGGAGTACAATGAAGAGGAGGATGAACGCTTTCGATTTTCCCATCGTACCGCACCCTTCATCCACACTCAAGCAATGGTATGATAACATTATAAGATGAGATATGTGAATGCAGTAAACTTTGGATCTTTAACTTGTTCCTTCCAGCTCAAAGCATACGACGCAACAATGTCCTCCTCAAGACATGTTACCTCCTCCAAAACATGGAGACTTTGAATTGTTAATGGAATAAAACAAATTCCTCTTTACCTTCTTCTTGTATCTCGTTCAGTAATTGTTGGAAACAATTTTCATAAGGTTTAAAAAATCCCAAGAAATGAAAGATGGTAATCACATCCTGCCTCTTGAACTCTTCAACATCCAACATCTGAACCACCAAGGATTGAGCTAAATGGGTGGAGTTATTGGGAAATAATCTTCGGATTTCTCCTTCAAGACCGTACGCAACTTGATCTGCAGTTGTACAAAGGCTCGTCTTATTCTGTGTTATGTCATCCCATAATTTCTACAAAGAAACAAGGTTTTATAGCTGTTTATTTACATATTTCTAAACATCTCACTTTCATAAATGATCCGTCAACTTCAATCTCCTGTCCCCTTTTATCCCTCATCCTATTTAAAATATTCCCAAGAATGACTCCTTCCCTTTGCATTTGCCCTAAAGCCCTCTTTTCCTTCCATTTCAATGGACCAAATGTTCCCAAACTCTAGAAAAAAGGCACATTAGGCTCATTAGGCTCTAAGGCCCTTGCAAGGCCTCTGAGGCCCCTGTTATTACAAGTTATTCCCTTACATTGACCAGTTTCAAGCAAGTTTTGACATGAGTGTTCAAGACTAGATCCAGTTGTTCCTGCCCCGTCACATAATTCCTGAATGGGGAAGGACTCCTTGAGTTTAAAGAAGATATCCCAGAATCCGACGTGTTAAACGGCTCTTCCTCAAACTGCAACGTTGATTATCAGCTACATCAACCTTTCTACTTTCCCAAAGATCCAAAAGCAACATTTATTTAAAGACTCACAAGAGCAATGGGGGATGTGGCTGCTTCACATTTATCCAAAAAATCAAAAGCTTCCAATGCAGACTCAATATTTAGACTTGAGACAGAACGCCTTGCCCTTTCGCCAAGTACTTCATACTCCTTGTATACAAATAGGACAAATATAAAAAGCGAACAACCAAGCGGCCTTGGACGATACCAAATATGTAAGCTTGAACCATTTATTTAAATACCTGATGGAATGCCAGCCTCCTTAATGACGCTATATTCACCTCACAAAGTTCTAACTCTGGATATTGTCCTTGTATCTCATCATTTAAGACGGATGCAAGCTTATTCAAATTCTCCTTAACCTCATGAGCAATCTCTTCATCCTGATCCAGTTCCAATTTAATCTTGGGCTTCCTATTTAAACTGAGTCTGGATGAAGGGGGTGGTTGGATCAATCTCCGTTTCCTTAAAGGGGACTCTTCCTCTTGAGCATAGAATTGAGCTAAGGGGTCCCATTCCACGATTAAATTTAGTTTAAGGCTACCACTTGGATTTAGATTAACCTACATATATACAGCAAATACAAAAGTTTATTAAAAACATTTACAACATCTCATCCCCTTTGTTTGTACCGTCATGAGCTGTGGTTGAGCCGAGAAGAGATGAGATATCTCACAAAATTTATTGCCCAACAGCACCTGCTTCCCTAGCATCTTCAGCTCAACGGCTTTAATATACAAATCTTGTCCCAACGTTGCGGAGATTTTGGCCTCTGGAACATCCCATTCCTGTCCCCCATCTTTATTGACTTTGGTTCTTGTTTTCCACTTTTGGGAACCATGTTTCACCGTTATTTCATAAACATCTTGGGCACAAAGTCGTGCAAACCCTTGGATCCCTTCAAATAGAAAAATCCAATCAATAACTGCATCCAATCCCATATGCAAACTTTATTGGAGCCTTAAAGATTACCTTTAATTTGGAAATGAAATGCTCCAATAAATTGTTGGAGTTGTAGCTCCAAGCTTCCCAGCGTTTCCGTACACTCCCTAAATCCAGCTTTGACATTGGCTAAAGCTATTTTCTGATGATTTCCAGACGATAGGGTGTAGGCATAAGCCATCGACCGAACCCCTTCTCGTAACCTTTGTTGTAAATTATATTCCTCTTCAAGGCTCTCAAGACGACTTAGTTGATACTCCAATGTTTTCAATTGAAGCTGCAGCGTTTTAGCATTCTATCAATTATCAATAAAACAAATTATTACAAGCTTCCTATATTTTAATTCTCCCTTAAAGATTTAATTGAAGAGACAGAAGAATGAGCTACCTTTTCCAATTCATAAACTCGCCCTTGGGACTGAGTTGCATGAACAATAAATAAATGAATTATATGGATTACTATGCACCATTATATAACCCTTAATATACCCTTACCTGTTGTCCATGAAGATCCAATGCATTCCTTTGTATTTGCTCTTGCATCAATTTAATAGCCCCTTTAAGTCCCTCTTCCAGCCCCTCGATGGTATGACTTGTTTTATTTGGATTCACTTTAATTTGTGGGGGTACAGGGTTTGTCAGATTTTGACCCAAGTAGGCGTATTTACTGCCCCTGGAACACAAAACCAGAATTATATTATAACTTCTTGTACATCTCCACTATGTATGTAAATATATATGTAGATGTACCAATCAGGGAGATCTTCAGCTTCCCAAAATAAATGACTAAAATGACAATTTTTAAGTTGATGAAGTATTTCCATTGAAGGAATCAATATAATGCTTTGCCTTGTTTTTTAACGTATGCGTAATTATTTAAATGACAAATACTTTTCATTATCATATTATTGATGAGATAGGAGTGGAATCTCAAACCTGAGCTCATTACAACCTAATGGAGGCATTAACACAGAAATTATGTATTTGTGACTTTGTGGTGACAGTCCCACTGACACTGACAGCTCCCGAGTCATTCATTATATGATTACCCAAATTATATCAACACCTACCTTGAAACTGATCTGGACAAAGACAACGTAAATCTGGGTCTGGAAAACAAATGGACGGGAGATGTGAAACTTTTACTTCGACTAACTGACCCCATTGGTAACTAAATCCCAAAATTTCAAGGTCTAGTTCACATTTCTACTTGTGATCCCCCCCTGCAACCCGGGTATCGATCAACATCCACTTGCGCAAACTTATGATTCATCCTCAACAACAAGGACGTGCATCTACAACCCCCAAAAAAGAGTTAGAAAGTGAGGAAGATGAGACTGCTGAGTGAACAAGAAGAATGCAAATACATACAGCTTTTCTTTACACACACGTCCTCACCCTTGCAAAGAGGCTACAAGACTAAACCACACTCAAACCTCAATCAATCCTTTACTTAACCATCAATGGTTCAATTAAGCTGGAATATTGGCTCTAATTACTTTTAATTAAAGGAATTGTTTAGAGATGCTCTAAAAAAAGATGCAAAGATGAGATGGTGCTGGAGATCCAACGAATTGCAGTTGCATTGCAATGTAACTCGACCTACTTTACCCAAAGATTTCTAAGTTTTTTTGTCTTTTTCTAAACAAAAAGAGTGAAGATGGTGATAAATTGGTGTGAAGAATGGATGTAATGTGACTAATGTGGGATTACCTGCCTTTCCGCCGCATTACCACAACCCCTTTATTGACAACTTGACAAATGTATTGACAGAGCATTAAAAGTTATCTTTATTATGAGCCTCAAAATGGAGGAGAATGGATTCCAATTAGAAATCGACATTCACAATTATATTCCTACCATTATTTTCAATTATTACATGATGGGTTATTATTATGGGATATTAACAAGGCTTTTGTTCCATAGGGTTGGGTTTGTCTCAACGGCAAAACAAGAGTTTGAATTATAAGGGACACAAGAATTTACATTGACTCCACCCACTGACCTCCCTTACTTTTAATTATTATTACATGCATTGTTTGCAAATTGTGTTAGACAGCCACACCCTTTGGATTCTCATTGTTCTTTAATTACACTATTATACACGCATCTTCACTTTCTGTAATCCTTGAACTGGACAAAGTACAAAATTACAACATCCCATGAAACGAGTTGTATGTATTCATAATAAGGGCCTTATTCATCCTAATTATAATCCACCCCTATTTATGGAAATAATGCTGGAAACAGGGTGAATATGTCATTCCCCATTGTAACCCTTTGAGCAGGTACATTTAATTCGTACTACACACTATTGTATTTAGTACAGGGTGGTTAAAAGACTTGTCTCAATTTTCATGAGAGTAAAATGACGGAATGAGAGCTGCTGCAATCATCGGATCCACGGTTCCAAACCTCTGTCAACTCTATAGACAAGAAATATAAATTGCAGTTCATTCAATTCAGAGAATGATTGTATGGGAGTGTTGAATATCAATAAACAATTCCTTGCATCAGCATCCTTATTACAATAACCTGCTGCACCTGCATTTGAGCTGAAACAATAACAACCTTACTTCCGTGATTAGTTGACCTCTTTTTAGCAGAACCTCAACCACCCAAACCCCACACCCTTCAAAATGAAGCCCATCTTCTTTTACATCTTTGCATCATTTCTATGGGTTGGCCTTGCTTTAGGAAAAGAGGAGGAATATGGTAATGTCTCATCATTAGCTGCTGGGGGGTGGTGGAAATAATGAGATCTTTGCATAGAGGATGAAGAACCTTCTTCTTCAGCATTGGAATATCAAACCAGGTTCCCAGCCGCCACATCATCATTGTTCCAACCACCAACTCAAAACTCAATCTATCAAAGGGAACAAAGGGCTACCAACAATTACCAAAATGGTCAACCTTCTCCAGCAAATATCCCAGTTCCATCAACTATAGAAAACAAAGTTGACGATGAGTATTCTCAAGCTCAAGTAGCAGAGGTATCCACAACATGCCTACAACATGTTTGATAAAATGGCTTTAATTTTGTAACCCAAAGCTCTCTTCATCTTCTTTGCTGGATGTGAAGGAGTCTCAGAGTGTGAAACGAGAGGGTTTCGGGGATGTTGAAAATATGATTGATGTTGAGGGTAAGGTTGAAGATAAGAGAGCCTTAGACCAAGTCCCTTCAGAGATGGAAGGGAAAAGAGAGGCAAGAGGGACGATTGATCTCAATGTTTCAAAGAATAAAAGAATTATTTTTGGAACTGCAATGACTGCTAATAAAATCCGGAGGTAAGTACAGCCCTCGGCTCCAACATCATCTTGTTGCGAATGATCAAACGTTGTAGAAAATTTCCCCTTGTGTTCTGTGAACTTGAGAGAGACAATGGTATTGCCTGTCCTGCGATAAGAAGAGGAAATTACATGGATCAATTTTATTACGAGCCAGAATCCAATCGTTGTCAACATTTTGTGTACAGTGGGTGTGGTGGGAATGGGAATCGATTCTCGGTGAGTTATCTTTCCTATTATAAGGCTCAAATTTCATAGTTTTCCCCTCCCCCCCTTAGAGTTTGTGGGAATGTAATATGGCATGTGCCAAAAGGAGTGTGGCCATTGCTAAATTACTTTGAATAAAGTTTATTCTTTTGGAATGAAGCTATCGTATGATGACTGGATTATTTCAACAACAAATCCCTCTGATATGTCTCTCTCCCCACTCAATTAAAGCTTATCAAAATATTCGTAAAGAAAATATAGTTATGGGTAGGCCATAGGGAATCATTTATCTAAATGTACATCCTCAGATTCAGAATGTGAGCCATCTGCATACACTTCAGCATCTGATTTATCTGCACCATTAACTTTTGCTTTATTTCTCTCATTTCTCTGTCTTATGTAATCTTCTCTTTGAGCTATGAGGGCAAGAAGACAACCAACTGCACCAAAATACCCTTCATGTTCAAGGAATAGGGCTTTGAGTTGGCCCTTTGACCAATATTCCATTGCATATGAGAGAAGCTTCATGGAAATTGTATTCACTCGAAGAAAGTTCCCGATAAATACAACCTACACATGGAATGTTTGATAAATCCCACATCATAATAATAATAATAAATTTATTACCCTACTGATTCCTTCATTTACTGCACACATTCGTGCAATTGATCCAATATTATTGGTTATTGTGACCAGAGTTGCTCGTGCAAGATCTTCTCTCGTCACAGTTGATCTTCTTTCTTTACACATCATTTGCCCGAAGCTAGAGGAATAACAAAAAAATATCAAAATTAATAAATCATATTTAAAGAAATGTCCCTCGTTTACCTTGAAGCCACAAGATCTCCATCTAAATCAAACTTCCCATACCCCCCTCCATAAATGTCCTTAACTAGTTTATCCACTTTTGTATTATCACCCAGCGCAGCCAGCTCAATTGCTTCTTCAAAACTAGCACATCCAGTTAAAAGAGAGCAAAGGCCGAGGAATGTTCCACCACCTAAACTGTAAGAACCATTTTATTCATTTAATTTTTCTTTCTCCAAAAACAATTGGTGCAAAAAAAAGAACAATTAAAAAGCCTAAAATATAACCAACTGTGGAAAGCAATCTCACCTAGTTCCAGTTACACGGTTATAATTCCCAGGTCCTGTTACACTCAACATGCTCACCCCACTTCCAATATTAACAACCTACAAAACCAAAGATAGAAATGTTGAATTTTCATGAACCAAACCAAACCCACCAAAAATGGGAATGGATTACTGAAATCAAATGGAATTTTAAAACAATCTTCACTCTTGGGGTTGGAGAAATAATAACATTCTTTCTGATTATTCCCTTCCACAAATTCCATTCCTCTAATTAACGAGTCCAGCTCATCAAATTTATGAAGTCTCATATTCAGCTCCTATATATATGTATTTCCTCTCAAATTATTCTTTTTGAGGTGTGTTGTATTACGTCAAAAAACTGGCTTTCAAATTTAAAGGCTCCACCCCCAGTGGCACAAACTGTGGAAGAAAGTGTAGCCATCCCCTTTGATTTAGCAAGTTCAAGAAAATTGTCCATTTCTGAAGTTGGGAATCTTATGTAATGCAAACTCCCCTTGCGTCCTCCAATCGTCATATCATTCATCTACAATATAAGTACATATACAAGTATTATTAAATTATTAAATAAATAACTCTTTTTTCAAGGGCTTACCTGTAGATGAAAGTCCCTATGCCCCGTTTCCCCATATACCCTATTATTTGTTAAATATTTTCGAATGTTCTTCAGCGTCTCTACTTCCGCATCATCTTCTTCCGGGGTGTTGTCCGAGGGTTCAAAATACACCAATTTCGTCAACGACCCCCCAATGTCCATACCAAACCATGGCATTGCTACAATAATTGTGCAAAATATTAAAAATCTATATTTCATTGATTTCATTGAATAAGAAGAAGGGGTTTTACTTACGGGGTAGTTCCCCTCCATTCGACATGATTGAAGCTTTCCTTAAACTATTTCTCCGCCCTTGAGGGAGATTCTCTTCAGAAAAAACCGAATCCTTGGGACTGGACATTGCATGTGTCCAAATTATATCTAATTTATGTAATTCAATCCCATCACTATCAAGATTACTTGAGCACAAATTCAAGGTCACTCACTACTTACAATGGTACGTAGTACTGGTATACTCAAAGTTCCAAAAGGATAGGGATAAACCTATTCTTTCATGAACGTTGCAAAGGTTGGCTGGAACGTTGGAACGTTGTTGGAAGTGTTGAATGAAAAAAAATACTTTTTTCCCCAAATAAGTACCTCACCCTCCTCCTTCCTGACATGAGTTATATATGAAGTATAAAGTCCCCTACCCTCAAGGGACTATTCTTTTATTTTTTTAATTTCCAAATAATATAATTCCGGGTAAGGGGGGGGGGTGCCGGGTTTTTATAAAAATGTTGAAAAGTTGTATTTCCAGTCTGTGGGGTCATCTGTTGTGGGAAAAGTGAGATTGAATCCTATAGGGCGTAAATATACACACTCATCCAGCAAAAGATAAAAATAATAAAATAAAAATAATAAAATACGCAACAAAGAAGGGAATAATATTTGGGTAAGTATTTTAAATAAGACAAGATGAAGGGTCAGGTCATGTCCTGCATGTCCTCTACAATGTCCATCATCTTATCTTCATCACACAATACACACATCATTTGTTTTTAAGGATGAACAATTAATGACTCACTTGAATAGAGTCAAAAAAAAGGTTTGATTTAAAAACAATTCATGTCACACTTTCATCACTCGCATTGAAGTGATAACAAAAGTGTGTTGAGTCATTTTGAAGGTTTAATTAGAGGAAATGTCTCAAAATTTGGTATAATTTGTGGATTCGTTTGTTTAGATCCAAAAATGGCAACTAGGAAGAAGGTCCTTTTAAAGGTGATCATTTTGGGGGATTCTGGAGTTGGGAAAACCTCCCTTATGAATCAATATGTCAATAAGAAATTCTCCAACCAATATAAAGCTACGATTGGGGCGGATTTTTTAACCAAAGAGGTCATGGTGGATGATCGCCTCGTCACTATGCAGATATGGTAAAGGGACTCAAGGGAAATGCACAAAATGATTCAAATATTATCATCCACAGGGACACGGCAGGACAAGAACGTTTCCAATCCTTGGGAGTTGCCTTCTATCGTGGCGCAGATTGTTGCGTCCTTGTATTTGATGTCACAGCTCCAAATACTTTCAAATCTTTGGATAGTTGGAGAGATGAATTCCTTATTCAAGCCTCTCCAAGGGATCCGGATAACTTTCCATTTGTTCTGGTGGGAAATAAAGTTGACTTAGAAAACCGTGCTGTAAGTCTACAATTTATAACAAGCCTTTAGTTAGATCATATGGATTTATTGTAGGTGCCGCAAAAACGAGCGATGCAATGGGCCCAGACTAAAAACACGATGCCATACTTTGAAACGAGTGCGAAAGAAGGACTAAACGTGGAACAAGCGTTTCAAACTATAGCAAAAAATGCATTGGCCCAAGAAACGGAGGTTGATATCTACAATGAATTCCCAGATCACATTACAATCAACCCGGACTCACGAAATGTTCGAAATGACAACTGCTCTTGTTGAATTTGAAGGTTGATATGAAACAATTTGGGTGGATGATGAGTTTTCTTGACCCTGCTGCTCCAGTTTATTTTTAAGGACTATAGGAATTAAATTTTGTTACTTCTTTAGTCGAATTCGTAGGATTTGTGTGAATGGGTTTAATTATTACATTATTATCATGTGCTAAGGCTTCTTTTCCTTTCACTAAGTATACCTTTAATATAAGGCTGATGGAGTTTGGTTTACATTTAATGCGCAATTATTAATCGGATGCAATGAATAAATTTATATAAATTCAAATTTATATTTACCTTAGTTTTAACCAAGGCACGATAACCACACCAATTACACTTGGATGATTTTTGAGTGCAAGCAAACTGTAATGAAGGAAAACACATTATTATCACTTGTGATGATGAATCATAGTAAATGATCTTTACATATGTCGGAATATTTATTTACTTTTCAAATCCTTCAGCCAAAAAACTTGACCAATGTGCCAGAAAAATTCCAACTGTGAGAACATTTAAAAATCTCCTGCACCTGCTTATGATCTTTGGCCTAGAAATTCCATATCTCCATTGCATTCAAAAAATAAAGAGGACCTCATCCTCACAAAAAGTCAATTAAAGACGTTGCATATGTAGTTCCTGGACTAACGTGGTAATTGGAAACATGAAAACGTTGTCGATTCCTTGCAGTATTTACAGTAAATCAAAGGACAAGTGAGTGAGAACATTGGAATTGAGTGGGTGGAACATATACCCCAACTCTTCATCTTTTTTTTAATATTCTCTCACAGCTAATAAAGGGGAAAGAGACAAGGATAGAACATATCCCAAGAGGAGAGTTAAATAAACATTCAACACATTCCCTGTTTAAAATCATGTAAAACTCCACCACGTCTCAGGTCAGTAGATTAGGGCAAAGTAACATCAAACACTGTTTATTCCCATTTTTAAGGAAATAAACAACCTTATCTAGGGGAACGTTGGGGTCCTTGCTACAATAGTCCTATCATAGGTGTGGGGAAGAAAGGATTACAACTTTGTGGGTGTAACTTATACCTTTCAACAACATGCATCGACAAAGGAAGCGTGATTTAAATTTAAAACCCAACAGGTATTCAGGAAGGGTATCCAACCTCATGTATTTATTTCCATGTTTTTTTCAGGGTCCTCGACAAAAGAAGTTCAAGAGGAATGATTTATGAAAATGAAGAGCTAAGATTACGCACACTTGCAATTGCCGATGGTATGGCTAAGTTTACGACACCACCAATAATCCCATAAAAACATGTTTGGAATGAATATGTAGATGTTGATCGGGGAGTAAACGACATTAAAAAGCTGAGGAAAGAGAATGAGCATTTAAAACGGGAAATATGGTCCCTTCGAGATGAGTGTGAGAAGCTTGAGGAAATTATCAAGAGGATCATGTCCGGAAGTTTGGATCCTGGAGAACTTCATCCGGAATTATTTACTTCATCAGAAGATGATGAAGAAGAGGAGTTGGGGGGACTTATGCAAACAATGTTTTGCACAGATGGGGACAGTCCTGAGTCCGTTATTGAAGTAGAGCTGCATAAAAATCAAGGTGGGTGGCCCATTAGTTCATTTCCCTTAACAAGGGCTCCTTACTATAGAAGAACAAACTGAGACAAATCAAGTTACAACAACCAAGGATAATGATGGAGAATATAGTCAAGAAGGGATCGTTCCAGCCTCTCCAGAACTTCCAGATCCAGATGGTTTATTGCTGGAAACACCTCCCATTATTGAAATAACCCCAGCAGGTTCACCAGTAATCCCACAAACCACCCCCACTCCACCCATACCAGAGGAAGAGGCTGAAAAGGAGGAAATGAAAGTTCAGGTTCAGGTGAGGCAAAATGAGACAAATCTTTAAAATCCATAATTAAATTCAGCATGGTTGCATTTGAATGAAATTTTGGAACAAGCTAAAGGAGCCCCTTGGTCATAAAATTGCAAAGTTTCGTCCAAATGCAACGGTAAAGAGGAGAGTTATTAATTATCTTGTATAATCACCTCTTCGGGGTGAGGGGAAATGATATTTTCCATATTTCACTCCAAATCATGAGCTGGCCAACATTTGTTGTTGATTAGAGGGGTAGGTAGGATAGAATTGTTGGCTGCAATTGCTAAATCGATACAAGGTTTGATTAATTATTTAAAGGACGGTGGGTGCATTGCATCCATCCCAACTTCATTCCAAGCAACTTCAACTCTCCATATAAATGAGATATCATCATCACCATCATCAGTATCATCATGTAAAATAAATGGCTTACCATCACGCCCCCAGTCCTCATCAACCTTCCCCTTTTCAACTCTACGCTATTGTCCTTCATGCTATCAAAGTGAGCCCTTACTCAACACAAAGCCCTTAAAAGTACTGCATCCCTCGTCTTGGAACAATCTTTCTCAAACTCACTTGATCATTGGATCCACCACAATGAATGCCAAAGTTGAAGATATCGTGGATGAGCTTGAGTTGAAATTCGATGGTTCGCTAGTTGGGATTAAGGCCCTACGCCTCTTGGGCCAAAAGGTATTTATTCGGATGAAGGATGAAGACAGTGCAGCTTCCATGTTAAAGCTACAATCCCTTGTACTCATCCATTCCCTTCATTTAGGAAGTGAAGGGTGGGTTACTTTAAGTCTGGTTGGGATCCCCCCAGAACTTCCGGATGAGCCTGTCCTCTCACTTTTAAATGGATTTGGCCAAGTCCTGGGCTCCCTTCAAAAAAAGAGTTATAAGGGCCTCGAGATTTGGGAGAGAGAGGTTAAAATCCATTTAATAAAGGAGATTGAGGCTAGCATGAGGATTGAAGGGCATGTTGTGAGGATTTTACAAAAACCAGAAGGAAAGCCAGAGTTGAAGAATCAGTTGAATGAGGATGAAACCTTGAAGAAAGCCGGTCATCATCCTCCTGTTGCACGATGTAATAGTTCTAATCCCCGTCTTGAAGGGCCCTATCTACCCCCATCCCCTGTCCCTTCAAGACAACAATCTACTTCAATATGTGAAGGTGAAAATCCAAGATTATTTCAAAAGAATCCAAACCTCCATAAAACCTCGGCAAAAGTTCCAGCTTCTCCAGCTCCAAAAAAACCATTGACTCGACTACTTAAAACGACTCCAGGTATGGGCATTCCATTCCTTTATTTTCTTTCATCAGCTCCTCCAATTTGTTTGTAGTTCCAGTAACTCCGGAAGGACTTTCTCCATTTTATCGTACTCTTTCCCAAGATCCTAGAAGATCTTCTACAACTTCCCAAGAACCAAATAATAACAATAATAATACTCTGAGAAGAAATTCCAATGTTCCATTATTATTCCAAGGGAGCCCTCGCTACTCCCAACACGGACCCTTAAGTGCCGTGGACTCAAACTCTTTAGAATTTGGTAAATCCAGCAGAGGGATGAAAGAACCCCTCCCTTGGTGTGGCTGTTGGGGGAATGGCTGCATTTAATTTTATTAATTTAGCATTAAATCCATTGCAAACATTGAGACATTTTTTTTAAACTCAAAATCTAATGGTTGAATAAATCTTATGTTGTTGACAAGGCCAAAAGTGATTTAGCATCAAGCCTAATTGGGATATTAATAAGTGGAGACAATGGGTCGTAAAACCGTCGGGGGATACAAGGGGAGGAGTAGAACCAACTGTCCTATTTAGTTGCATCAAGGTCCAAGATGTTTGGAAATAATATTGATGCATGTGTGAATGCATATTGCAAAGTTGATGATGGAATTAAAGTCTTTTGAGTTGAGTGTTTGGTATAAATAGGGGATCTAGAAAATGATCAACATCAATTAGTTGATCCAAACTCAAAGGACAAGATGGGAAATAAAATTGTGCCATTGTTTGGAATTGTTTTGGGGATGTTTATACTCCTTCTGAGTTCGGCCGTTGATGCGGAACATCATGAAGTGCAGCAAGGATATGGGGGAGGAGGACATAATCATTTTGGAGGAGGACATGGTCATTTTGGAGGAGGATTTGGTCACTTGGGAGGAGGACATGGTCACTTGGGAGGAGGACTTGGTCACTTGGGAGGAGGAGGACATGGTCATTTTGGAGGAGGACATGGTCACTTGGGAGGAGGACATGGTCACTTGGGAGGAGGACATGGTCACTTGGGAGGAGGAGGGCATGGTCACTTAGGAGGAGGAGGACAGGTTCATATTGGAGGACATGGTCACAATCATGGATGGGGATGGAGACCAAGTAAGGATCCAAATATCAAGCGATCTCTATAGTTGTATGTACATATAGATACAGGTTCTGTATCTTCTCAAGGGCATGGACATCAAGGGGTTCATCATCATAGCATTGAACATGGAGCTCCCACCTACCCTCATGGTAATTCAGGCTAATTCATCCACAGCTCAAATCCTTTCAATTCTCAGGTCATGGAGGATTTACAACCTTCAACTCTCCCGGACCTTACAGTCAGTACTTTTATTACAACTTAATCCCTTATCTAAATAATATCAACATCCTTAAGGTTCCAACATCCCAAGGGCTCATCAAGGTTTGTAATTTATCTCGACCCTTATCCATTGATTTGTTTGTAGGAGGGTATGGAAAGTAACTTGTCTCCAACTCATGGCTCTTTCCTGTCAATGATAAATTATTTCACTCCTTTGTACAAAGACAACACGCAATTCTTTTTTGTATCAGAGTTAACAATCTATCTCAATAAATATTGGATTAATAAAGCCACCACAAAAAGTAGAGCATCCTTCAATTCCCTCAACAAAAATTGCTAATCAATACCACTCATTGTCCGTCCCCCGTAAATGATTGCACCCATCCTGGAATTCGGACTTTTATCGATCCCAACTTGGGTTTTGTTGTCCATTCCATCCTCGTCACTGTTCCATCTTTGAACGTTGACTCTACCATGGGACTTATCTCATTATGGGCATTTGCATGGGAAAAGGTAAACCCCCTTTGTTGGGATCCCAACAACAACATATTTTAGCATCATTGTTGTAGACTCAACAATAACTACGGACGGGTTGGATCCTGAGGGAAGATTCGTATCTTCTAAAGATCCTTCAAAATTAAATAATAATGAAGGAGGAGGAGGGGAGAAAGTACTTAATCCACCCCGTGTCCCTATGATGTAAGATCTTTAGTTCCCTTTTTATATCGCCTTATCCTTCTTTTAGTTTTATCTTAGGGGGACCAGGTAAGATCATTGTGTACTCATAAGGCAGCACCTCATCTAATCTTGCATCACCTCCTCAAGGTTCAGGTAAGATTACACATTGTGATCGCGTTGTACAAGAAAGACAAGGCCTTGCCCACATCAATATGACGGACCTTATACAACAACACGTTGTAGGGAATGGTAAGAAGACCCTTCATCATCAATCAACATGAATGAATAACCAACAACGTCTCAATTTCCCCTTTAAAGGTTTACAGGATTTTAGTTTGATCCCACCCCCCAATCTAATACAAGTACTTCAAATGGAGGTGAAAATGGCCGTCAATGCTAAAGCATACTTGATAAGTGGTTATCCCAGATCCATGCGGGATGTTGTAGAATATCAAAATAAGGTATCCATTTCATTCCCGGAAATGACTGAACTTACAAATGAAGACACAACACGCACCTACCTCATTGTTGTTTCCTTTTCAGATGCAACGGGTGGACAAAGTAATTCTCCTCAATTGGCATCTCCGCATCCTTGAGAAGCAAATAGAATATGGCTCACAACTTGGGGAGACGGTCCTCCAACTTGCAAGGATGGAGCTCAAAAATTATTCTAAAAACGTTCTAGCCGTTGCCGAATACTATGACCAACTGGACAAGTTAACTGTGGTTGATGGGGAACGACAACCCAGTGAAGTTTATGCAGATTTTTTAGCCAGCATTGATTCCGTGTTGACGAAACAGCCTCAACAACCCCACCCACCACCCTTAAGCCCAACCGCCCCCAAAAAAAGGGATCTCCAAAAAAATGGCCTCCCACCCAATAAACAACTGAAGAAGGATCTAAAAGTGATTTGGATCATTGGAGGACCTGGATCCAATAAAAGTCTATTAGCATCAACCTCCGTGCGGCTAAATTTCCCATCCTGGGAATTCCTCTCGATAGGAGGAGGATTAAGGGGGAGGGAAGGAGGAACCTCTGGAACCTCTGGGGGGGAACTTGCGGATGACGAAGCCGTCCTCTCTTTGATACAAACTACAATCTCCCAATCCTCCAAAAGATCCTTCATCATTGACGGATTCCCTAGAACGGGGAGACAAATGGAGCTATTTGAATCTTCATTTAAAGTCCCTGTCCCTCCGCCCTGTGTGCTAGTGGATTGTTCAGAGGTAGAGTTGGGACGAAGTTTAGGGAAACGTGGAGGACTTGGGGATCGGGAAGATGATAAAAGTAGGGCTGCTGTTAAAAAAAGGCTGGAACTTTATAGAACAGTGACTCTACCCACGCTCAAGATCTTGGATGATCAACATCGACTACACATTGTACGTCCACATTGCTTCCAACCCTACAATAAAGTTGCAATTATTATTATTGAATGAATGACTCTGTTTTTTTGGTCAGATTGATGGGGACCAAGAGGATAAAGGGCGGATTGTTGAGGAGTTTAATAATATTTTAGGCTCCCTTATTGACGCCGTTGAGAAGGGAGGAGGAGGAATCAGAGGACGGCGGAATAAAAGAAAGGAATCCACAGACACCATAAATACAATGTACAATGAAGTGTTAATGCAAAATTCGGATTGAATAAAGATTTTTATGAAGCCCAGGGATGGCTGAGAGGTTGAGATAATTTGGTTGAATGGATGATCCAATTTAAAAGAGGTCCATGAATGGGCTTCACACTTGAGTTGATTCCAATTTACAATTACATACGCACGTCATATTCCTCCACTATAAAATTGGAACTGGAACCAATCCCCTTTACAGTCCTACGACAACCCTTGGCCAACAACGTTTGCAACAAAAGAAAGTGTGGACATAATGAACAAAGGGTTTTCATCCAAATTATTATTTCTTGTTATTTTGTTGGGGTTGGCACTTGTGGGTGTGGTCAAAGGAAGGGTTGAAAGGGAACAACGAGAGGAGGTTGGAACAAGAAGAGTGCTTGGACCATCAAGGAATAAAATGAACAGTATTGCCAGAGATGATGTGCAAAGATCATTCCATAGAATTGAGGGAAATCGTGGAATGGTTGATGGGAGGAGAGAGGATAGGGTCATGATGAAATCAAGATTGATAAGGGAGCCAGATGCAAGAGGAGATACGAGGGTTGGGGTCAGAAATCACCATCATAGAGCTAGAAGTGAGGAACGGATAACCACAACACGAGGACGAGATGAGAAACGATCCTTTAGCCAAGACAGGATCAGACAAGACAGGAACAGACGGGAATTCCGTGTAAGGGATGATGACAGACGTCAACCCAGGGTAACAAGTGATCATCGGGCTGAATTCCGGGTTCGAAATGATAACCGACGTGACTCCCGGGTGAGAGACGATGATGACAGACGTGAATTCCGGGTGGGAAATGATAATCGAGCTGAATCCCGAGTGCGAGAAGATACCCGACGTGAATCCCGTTTACAAGATGATGGAGAAATGAGACGAACAATTTGGAGGCAAGATGCTACAAGAATCTCATCCAACCGTTTCAACGTAAGTATTTTACTTTCTTCATTGTGATCTTTCCCTCAAAAAATGGTGTTTTGCAGGAGAAGGTTGAACCCTTGAATGAGAAATCTGTGGGATGGAACAATCAATGGACAAGTTTGGTCTTTGGTGGAGCTGCACTTCTCATGCTCTACGCCCAAAATACCCCAAAAAAGCTGGCCATTGACTAAAATCCTTTCCTTCAAATGTCTCAATGTAGAATTAGAAAATGTCTCAATTAAATAAGTCACATAAAAATTCTTATTTTAAAAAAATGGCAGCAAACATTAAATTAGACAAATAAATGTTAAAGCATTACATCATACCTTTCTCAATCATTTTGGCATTCTCCTCAATAAGAACATCTTTTTTTGGTAACAAAAGTGTAACAAGTTCTTAAAATTTTTAAATGCATTGAAAAAGAGTGGTAGTGAAATAAAATAATAATTGAATCTGAATCCACCAAAAATATTGGATGAACTTGATACATTTCTTGGCATAGAATTTCGTTAGAATTCTATAATCATTCAATTAAAGAGTTTGAAACACGTCATGAGTTTAATTTCCCATTTTGTACACATCATGGTAAATAGCAGAGGCTGCATGTAGTCGTAATCATATCGATTAGATTCAATTAAATTAATTAAATGACAGGGAAATGAGAGAAAGTTCAATTTGAGTAAGTAATCTTGAATTACTTACACTTCAGGGAAATCCGTTGAGCCAAAAAGATGGATGGACAATGAAGGACTCAACTGACGCAAATCTAAATCCACAGGACTCCCATGTTTCGCAATACCGTTATTTTGTGAAGCAAGTTTCTCAAGTAAAGATTCCATTTGCTTTTCTCTTTCCAAATAACGAGAGTTTAGTTGATCAAATTTTTCAGAGAGAATAACCAGGATTTCATTCTCCTGAAAATATTTAAATAAATATTTATTTTGAGAAAACCAAAGTATTTATTTCTTACCGGTCGACTCATTGCTTGAGCTAGTTGAAGTTTCTGTTGGAGTTCCTTAATTCTTGTGGAGTATACTTTGTTTTCTTGTTCAAAACGGTGATAATTCTTTTCAATTTCACTGTATGAATTGATATGCTCTTTGAGTTTAAGAATTAAATCATTTTGGGTTGAAACTCGAAGTCTTAACTCATCAACAAAGGAATTTGGGTCATGAGTTTCATCGGGTGCTGAGTTAAGTTGCTGGATTTGCTGACGAAGGTTGTTTATCTAATTTGATAAATAATAAATATTTTATGGCTTTGCAATAAATTAGTGCATCCTGCGAGTGGAGTAGAAAAGTTTTTTGCACTTACAGTTTTATCCTTTTCTTCAATTTCCTTCTTTTTGTTGGATATCAGTGCTTCAAATTCTTCTCTCTCATATTCTAAAGTGGCGTGAAAAGTTTCAATCATTGGGTTTGATCCTAAAAAAATAATTTAAACATTTTACTGCACTTTTTTATTTTCATTTTTTGATTCAAAACCTTACTCTTACTTTTTTCACCTAATGCGACACTGAGCCTTCCTCGACTTTGTCCTCTTGCGGAAACAACTCTTCTTGTTATACATGGAACTAAAGTACGATGAGTATTTGTAAAACCCAAATATTTTTCACGTTCCCGTTTCAAGGAAATATTGGTCTTGTTGAGTTCAGCAACATCTTTTTTCAATTTGATAATTTCCTTTTCCTTCTCTGCCAGCTCAGCCTTGAAAGACTTTATAGCAAGTGACAAAGTTCCTGCATCTGATTTTACTACACTTTGAGGTAATTGTTGAGATTTTTGAGTAATTTCCAGTTGTCGTTTATATTTTGAGATTTCCATTTTAAAAAATGCAATTTCCGATTGACCTTTCTCTATTTTTGCTTGCATCTCAGTAAGAGCGTTTTGAGCAGATGAATTTTGTACAAGGTTAAGTTTTGATGTTGATTCTTGAATTTGTAACTCGTATTCTTTGATTTGCTGATCGTATTTGTTCTGCAAAGGATTACAAGTTTTAATA
>JAAOWG010000190.1:0-31515 GCA_036491945.1 Paranurophorus simplex
GATGTCGATGATACTGCAAAATGAACAAGTGAAATAAAATAACAACAAACAACCTAAACAAATGTAAATTGTACATGAAATTGTCCACTCGTTGATCCGTGGTACACTTGAACTTGAGTTTCTGAGAATACACGTCGGATCCACATCTTGAGAATATTTTGGGATTTCAACCCCAAGAATCGAAGCAATTTGTTGAATAACTTTATCAACATATCCGTGAATAACGAGATCTGCTTTCTTGTTCTACATAAGTTAAAAAAGTAAACTTTTTTATAGTGTCATTGCTTATTTACTATTGTTCCGTATTACATGTTTAGTGGGTTGTAAGTTGACAATGGCTACTTTTCCTCCATTCTTTTTGGCCTTTAAAGGGAGATTTCCTGCAGGGATTACTTGCAATGTTGTTCCCAAACAGATGCTCAAATCTGCGAGTCTACAATCAAACAAAAAGCATATAAGACACTACATAAAACATCTTAACTTTCAAACCCCGTTGCTTACGTAGAATGCATATCTGCCATATCCAAATCTTTATCAGGAAGATTATCTTCCCAATCCAAGATATTATCTCTTAGTTTCCCTCTACAAGCTCTTCCACCATTCTTTGTCCCTGGACAATCAACATCAATTTCTTTCCTTCCCACCGTGGGAACTGAATAAGGCTGTATAAACTCCCTACACATTTACATCCATTATTATAAGAGGCATATTTTCCAATCCAATCCATTCACCTTTCACAAAATGAACAACGTCCAATAAACATATTCCCATGAAGCTCTGAAATATAATTCCTCTTCAGTCCCGACCTAAGATGTAGACCATCAATATTTTGGCTGATTACATACTGAATAAAACCTTATGGAAAAATGTATTAAATACAACTCTCATCCTTCCTTGAGTTAGCCTTACCCCCCTGGATCAAAGAGGCTAAAGCCATATGTGTTGGTGTTGGTAGAGCTTGATCAAATGAAACGTTAATATTTGGCTTCTGTCCCTTTTCCTCCAACGTCCAGACGCCATTGGGTCCTCTGAAATCTGGAATTCCACTGGACGTTGAAATCCCAGCCCCCGTATGGACCACAACATGTTTGGCCTCCTTGATCCATTTGGATAAAAGGAAGGCCTTCCTCTCAACTTCTGCATCTTCATCAAACACCTCCAAAGAGACTTATGTAAGTAGAGAATAAATCCCTTCAACTCCAAAGTTACCTCGGGTAGTCCTAATTTTCCCTTGTGTTCGTAGGGGGATAAGCCATCCGCATAATTACAAGACATTCAAACGATTGAAACACAAAAATAACGTTGTTCTTCAACTTTTTCAACTTCTCTAGACTCCTTCCCGCTTGGATGAAAAATATGAACGAAAGTGCATGAAAACAATGAATGTAGCATCATTTGTTAGAAATGAATAGTGAGAATGACGAATGACAAACTTGAATGATAACGTCTCATCCATAAAGACTTGTACTCATGTTTCTCTAAAAGCTGTTTGATAAGAACAATTGTGGATTGGAAACAAGTTTAGAAATGGAAGGCAAATGCAAAGACGAAAGTAAGGAGATTTATTTAAAGTTATGAATAAAATACATGTCCTTATTTACATTGAATTTATGATGTCTTACAGGTCGCAGGACATGGTCAAAAAAGGTCAAAATATTTGCTTTTGCAGAAACCGCAATTGATGCACTTTTACATTTATGCATTTTGCAGTTATGCATTTGCATTTAAGCACTTTAGATTTATGTAATTACATGCGCAACGTTCGTTACTTCGCTTCGCTTCGTTGATGGCTACAAATTATGAAAACATTGGTGATGAGTGAACTAAATTTATTGATTTTTTTGGATGATCCTGAGCAAATATGTACCTACATATTGGTGCATGAAAGCAAACCATATTTTGTGAGGAAATTCATCAAAATATTTTAGTTTTGAAGAAATTGCTGAATGTTTGAAGAATTCATGTACTGCATAATAAGCAAGGTCATTCAATCCCGAGTTTGAGTTAATGAGAAAAGAAGGAGACATTCGGCAGTTGCAGTTGGTTCACTTGGTTTGTTGGAACCAACTGTTGGAAGTTGATAAAAATAGCTTTTTTTCCTCCTCTGGACAATTTTATTGGAAAAGTGAAGGGATCAAATAATTTATAAAATGTCCTCTGAAATTGACACCAATTGCATGACGCTCACCAGATTTTTTCTGACAGAGCAAAAAATACGAAATCCTGAAGCAACTGGAGACCTGACGCTGCTTTTATCAACAATACAAACGGCCGTTAAGGCCATTTCATCCGCCGTAAGAAAAGCTGGGCTAGCTAAATTGTAAGAAAACATGTTGATTCAAAAAGGAATGGAAAATTTATCCTTTAATTAAAGCAGCATTTACTTAACTCCCATAATGTTTTGCTAGATATGGTATGTCTGGATCTACAAATGTGCAAGGGGAAGATGTCAAGAAATTGGATGTTCTTTCTAATGACCTGTTTATCAATCTGATGAGATCCTCTTATACAACGTGCCTCTTGGTTTCTGAAGAGAATGATAAGGTCATTGAGGTCGAGGTTGAAAAGCAAGGGAAATATGTTGTCTGCTTTGATCCTTTGGATGGATCATCAAATATTGATTGCTTGGTATCAATCGGATCAATTTTTGGTATTTACAAGTACGAGCTCCCTGACGTTGGCCCAGGTTATTACAATCATTTTTATTTACCTAGGAGGTTATCCAATGATGCACCAACTATTAAGGATGCACTGCAACCTGGAAGACAACTTGTGGCAGCAGGTTATGCTCTGTATGGCTCTGCAACGGCTTTGGTGTTGTCAACCGGACATGGAGTGAACGGTAAGTAAATCTCAAATGCTAAACTATAAGTATTCATTTATATGAAATACTTTTGTCAGTCAGACTGAATTACTTAGATGTATGTATATTTTCAGGTTTCATGCTTGATCCTGTAAGAAATTGTAGCTGAAAGATCTCGTACATTGAAATGAGATCGTTTGAATATTAAAATGGTTCTTAACTTATTATTTAGGCTTGCGGTGAATTCATATTGACCGATCCTAATATGATTGTACCTAAAAGAGGAAAGATTTACAGTATCAATGAAGGATATAGTGAATCTTGGGATGAAAGTGTCAAAGAATATGTACAATCCAAAAAAAATCCTCCAGTAAGTTTTATTATGCTGTAAATTTTTGAAACTTGACGTATTGTTGTATAGAACGGTAAACCGTATGGAGCAAGGTATATTGGATCAATGGTGGCCGATGTTCATAGAACGTTAAAATATGGAGGAATTTTGTAAGTCATTCAATCAAATAAATGTTAATAATAAAATACAATAACATCTTTCCCTCACAGCATATACCCTGCAACAAAGGATGCTCCAAATGGGAAAGTAATACATTAATTATTATAAAAGTTATTGCGTTTAACTTTATGTATTTTTTGTAGCTTCGACTTTTATATGAATGCAATCCCATGAGTTTTATAATGGAGCAAGCCGGAGGGGTTGCAAGTGACGGCAAAATTCGGATTCTGGACATCCAACCAACTGGAATTCATGAAAGGTCCCCGATATTTCTTGGATCTAAGGATGATGTCGATGATGTGATCAAAATTATCGAAAAACATCGAACAGCTTAAAACCCCCTGTTTCTGCAGCTTTTTGCAAAATAGTATCTGGTTTTACACTTCAATTTCAATTTTTGTCATGCCATTATCATTTTAATTCGAAAATTAAACTTCATTAGATACTTTATACTGTACTTTATACTTATTCAAATAAAATACATAAATAACAATGATCGTGTTAAATAATAAAGCAAATTCAACACTACTATTGGTTCAAACCAATATTTAAAAACTTACGCTTTTAGTGCTTGAAATTGTTGAAAAATCTCCAAGATATTTCGGTCCAAATCTTGTGTAAAAAGAAGTGTTTCCAATGTAGAACTGTACTGTTCAACTTGATCAACATGCTATAAAAAATAACATTCAAATATTAGAACCAACAGTTTGTTTAAATAACTGCATGTATGTGAGTACATATTTACCTGGGAAAAAACTTGCTGCAATCTTCCAATTGTCCAGCGGTACCAAGCTGTATTAAATAATTTTCCATCCGTATCACAACGAGTGATGTGCTCAGATAAAATCATGATGAATCGCTGAAAAACAATAAGAAACAGATTTTTTTGATCTGCCTGTGCAGCTTCCAATTTTTCTTCCATTTTATCAACTTGCTCTTCAGTTGGAATGTCTTTAATGTCTTTTCCTTTAAGAATATTTTCATCATCTCCCTCGCTGTCACTTGAATTCATTTCCTCTTTCCTCAGTTTATCCCGAGCTTCCATCAGTTCAGTGTTCAACTTGGAAACATGCTTATTCATTTTACGAATTGTCATGTGAAGAATTTCCCACAAGTATATTCTAAAAATTGATATAATTGGCAAATAATGAATTATGCTAATAACTGTAGAACCCACCGTGTAAATTCACCAGTCATCTCTTTCATGAAAACCCAATTTGCAACAGAGGCGCACTCAACAACATGATATTTCAAAAGTAGTTCTACTACAATCGCAAGCATTTGCGTATCATTTTTCCAAACGTCATAAGCAGACTTCAAAACGCATAACTGAGCATCTTCGTTAGGAACAAGTTCCTACAAGGATATTTTTAAAAAAATTATAAAAACGCTGATAATCAAATTTCTAATAAAGTCTAATCTACTTCACCTTGAAAACAAATTGATATTTAGCAATAGAAGTTTGACAATGACTAATGCTCTTTGACCCAAGCATGAAAATTGTCTGGGAAAAAATATCAATCGCAATTGGATTATGTGTGGCTTCGTCATCGTCCAAAGGATTTGCCACTTCTCGCATAATCACTGTAATTTCATCAGCGGAAGCTCTGCCTCGAAAGGCCGCTTGAAGTTGTTTAGATTGGGTCCATCCCACAATATTTTTTTCCTCTGAAAACAAGAAAATACACAGGAATATAAAATAAACATTTTATTCTTCTTTATCCTTGGGTAAAAAATACCTTGCACAATATATGCATCGTAACAAAAAGAAGGTCACATGTCTGACAGGGGTCTTAATTTCAGTTTTGTTAAACCATTGTTAAACATCTCATTCGATTCTATTCTCCATATGTATCTCATCTACACCATTAAAAGCATAGAATAATAGAAGAGTGTGCCAAATTAAGTTAAACCAGAACCAACAATAGATTGAGCAACAAGACATTAACATTAACCTAACAAATTTAATCTAACTAAAAAAACAAAGGATATAATGCAACCAAAGTTTTTGAGTTGCTTTCCCTTGTCGTGAGTTACACACTTGTCCAAATTTCTATTCAATCAAATCATTCATGCAATGAAAGTCTATAATTATTATTCCAACAATAATACAATTAGGGAAAATTTTAATTTGGCACCTGCCATTTTGTCAATCAATGTTGGTGTTTCTTGTATGAAAGAAACTCATTTGAATTGAACATAATTATAAACTATTTGAAATATTTAGATGAGTAATTGAAATGATCAAACGAATCAATAACCATTGTATGCTAATACATATTAAAAACTTTCCGGTGCTTGTTTTTTTTTAAATTACCCAATATATTTACTTGTAGATTGTAACTTCCTTTGTTTTAAAAATAAAAATAATAGTCATTTATCATTCACATTTACAGCAGTGCATAATAAACCTGTGAAACGGTTGTGGCCAATATAATAATCAGCTTCGGCTACATACATTGCGTATCATAAGTTCTGCAGTTGGTTTATATAATTTCAGATATTAGATGAGACGCTATAATTATTATTAATGTTAACATCTTGATAATAAAGCTCATTTAAGTTAATTAGATAAAGATTTCTTTGCCACTCTCTAATACAGCACGAGTTGAGTCTAATCAGAGCCTAGTACTTTAATTCCACCATTACAAAATCTTTCATTAGTCCATCGAAATGCTGTCACGTTTTCGTCGTACATATTAAGTAATGTATGTAACTACAATGTGGCATTTGTCTTGAGAAGATTTCAATTGTTTACAGCTATTGTGTTCATGAAAAAGGAAATCTCAGCGGAAGTCTCAAAATTACAGAAGTAGTAATAATCATTCAGTTTCAATTATAGATCAGACTGAAGGGAGTCTTCTGGACGCACAACGTGAACTCGCAATTTCATTAGCATTTTTACTGCTGCATATTTATTGTTATTGAAATATGATATTAAGAGGTTGTGAAGTGTAAAGAATCACACCAAAATGAGGCATCTACTTTTGGTAACAAAAAGCAGTATTAAATCAACATAATTTTTTTTCATTATAATTTTTAGACAATAATCATTTGTATATTCTTCAAAGCAGAAGTAATCCAAGGAAAACTTGACTTTTCACAATTTCATCTCCCTCCATGTTGCTACATCTCTCAACAAAACAACTTTTCAGGATATGCTTCAACAAGATCGGAGAAAGTAAACTCTACATTCAAACGAGAAGCAGTATTAGCTACCACCAAAAATTCAACAGGTACAGGAAACAATGAAAAGAAAAGTGAGAAATTGAAAGAACGGATATACAGTTTTACTGTTCCAATCTCCAAGACCTTTTTGGCTGCTAATAATAATACAGTATTACGATCTGATGTAACGAAAATTGTGAATAATGAATCAACTGTCTTTGGTACTACACTTTTCAGCAAGAAATTACTTTCTGCTGAATCCGAAAACAAGGAAGAACAAAGCATGAGAACTATGCAAAGTAGATTAACTAGGGAAGCAATTCCAGAAAGTAGTGGACAAAAAATTGACGAAAGTGTAGAAGGACGGTACTGGGAATCTCAAAAAATCAGGAGTAACTCCTCTTTAGCAATTGCACAAGAAACCAATAACGACTTGCTGAGAGCTGCTGCCAAAGAAGAGTTTGTGAAACAAGAATATCCAAAAAAGATTCCATCGTCGTGGGTGAAATATTTGAAACGGGCTTTATATCAAAGTGTAACTGATGGACAAGGATTGATAGAAGTTGATAATTCATTTCACAACAGAAATAATGAACAAGCACATGAACAACATGTCAGAAAAACAAAAATTAGGTACCCCGAAACATGGAAATCTATTAAATCAGCAAATGTTGAATATGTAGACAAAATGTCCCAAGTATCTACAGCCCCTTATAGCTCTATATACCTCCCACAAGAACAAGGTCCAATAATTTCTGGAGTTTTGGTAAACTCTGATGATGGAAACCTTTTAGTAAGAGCAGCTTCCGAAATTTATGTACCTGGAGATGTGGAAGAAATATCACAAAATTGCCGATGTCACTTGATGAATCCTGGTGAAATACTAATTGCATATTGGTCAGTTAGTAGAATTTTTAAAGATAATGGGCAGCCAGCTTTACAGTATTTAGTATATCCGTTGCCGTATAGTGTCCCAACCCCACCAGAATTTGTTAATTTTAATACAAACAACATGTTTTTAGCATCTCCAATCGATCCTTTGACAAACTTTTATGAAACTATTAACCAAAACAATAATTATTTAGAAGAAGGGGGGCAACAGATTGTAGATGGTCATGCACCATTTGCTCACAAGTCAAAATTGTTACAAGAAGATATGTTTAATCACGGGCATAATTTGCAAAATTATTATCCTACATTAGGTCCAAACAACATTGGCCCTCAATTATTTCCACCAGGTCTTACACAACTACTACCACCACCACAACCGTCACTCCCATTACAACAAGTACAAGATCCAGGAATATTTTTGCACAACAATAATGATCATCTACCACCACCACCACCGGAACTTGTTCAACAATATCAGGATGCAGTACAAAACTATGTCAAACAACAGCATCAAAATCAAAACAACGTTAATAATTTAATTTATCAAACTTTACCATATCAAGATCTAATCAACATGAATATTAATGACCGAGTAGTAAGCCATGAGCTTCCAACTCCAGCGTCTTTAACAGGATCTGTTCCCGTAGTGGAACTAAATTCAATTCCTAATAATCCAACCGATATATTATCTTCCAGACCTCAGGCATTCCCTAATTCTATTCAAGATATAATTTCTCCAATTTCAATTAAGCCGGATGTATCCTTACCACCCCCACAACTACCAACTCAAGAAGTTCCACCAATAGTTCATACACAAAACCACCAACCTTTTAACAATCCTGTTGTTAATACCATCATTCCAGAAGTTCCAGCTTATGTCAACTTTAATGTTCTTAAGCAAGGTATTGCAACAGTGGTTCCAAATTTAAAAAAAACCGGATATGCTCAAAAGCAAATTAAAAAGGATGGACATAAAATCACTACCAAATATTCCAGTAATGATGCTTCTGACAACACAAACAATGTATATCTGGAAAAGGAAGATTCTAAACCAGAATCTCAACAACCGCTACTCATGATTCCTCATATATTAGATAATGAGAAAAGATACTATCCAATGCGTTTGCCATATAAGAATAGATACAATTGGGATAAAACGCGCAGATTACAGAGACCAAGGTATGTACAAGACATAAATAATAAGAAAGGGTATATATTAGATTTTTGAATGCTTGCTTTTGAGCATGTAGTTGAAATTTCAATTGGAAGTGTATGTACTAAAATAAATAAATAAAAATTGTAAGTTAATTACCTTTATCTGATTCAAAGAACTTGTAAATGGGCTCAGTGCTTCGAGAAGGAAACAAGCTTTCAAATGGCTGCGGAATCATTTCCATAATTCTCTCGTGGTAAGACAATCTAGAAAAAATGTATTCAAAATCTGTATAAATCATGAGTTATGGCTAAAATTTCGCATATGCGAGAATGTCAAAAATTTCGACAAGCGCTTGTGAACAATGTCTTCCGTCGTCTTATTTCGAAGCTGCAAAAAATATATCTCACCGAATGCATTTCTGAATCACTTCAGAAATAAATTTGGGTTTTGGGTGATCTGCTTCAAGATTCATTGAATAAACCCAATCATCCCAACTCCATCGGAATTGAAAATTGCTCAAATGATAGGAAAACCAATTAGCAAATCGGTCAATACAAATAACATTCATAGTGTCTAATCGATCGAATAACAACTCTGTGGTTTGAGCCAAAACCTAATTACATAAATAATGAGTGTAAACTAGACAAGACGAAATTTAGCTTATACCTGAGGAATTACTCCAGGCTGTTTTTTGCATAATTCGATCAATACTGAACCGTAGCATATTTCCAAATATTCCGATGATGGTAAACGGAACAACTCCCCAAAAATAACTTCCACAATCATGTACTCCATTGGTACGCGATTACTTTGATGATAATCCAACAAAGCGTTGGCACTAATAATAATATGATGACAAATTGTCATTTAAATATTTAAGTGAAATACCATTCACGTCGCTCTTTATGATACTTTCGTAAAGTATCTTTTAGCTCTTCTTCAATCAAAAATCTCTCAATCGAGTGGACCCCAGGTAATACGGGAGCTGACGGACCCTATTATAACATATATATTATGTATTTGCACATGTTTATCATAATAGTATTCGCATATTATTGTCAAAACCTCAGGGCAATCAGTGTAATCAAACATGCGGAAAACTACACTAGGAATTGGATATCTCATCCCTTCATGATGTGGGGGTAGAGCAATTGGTTGTAAATTGTGCTGCAAAGCCTCACATAAGATGCTATCAAAAGCCAAATATGGACGGCTAATATGTTTCTCAACCCATCCGTCCAGTTTTAGTTTCTCTACTTGTGCCCAAAGGCAATCCAAATACTATAAATAATTAGAGCAACAGTTAGTTAGCCAATTAACAATCATTATTCTTTTAATACTTCTTCTTGTGGATGTGGTTCATCTTGATTCCATACTCGTAGCATACCCATATGTGTTCGTTTTCTCTTTTTCATATAATTATCAATAGTAATCATAAGACGCTCAACAGTCTGTTCTTTCTTGTCATACAATTCCCTCCCGACAGACGGAAGACAATAAAGGATGGCATAAACAAGCCAATCTCGACGAGCCTATTCATTTACATAATAACAGTTTCCACTTTTCAATCCAATGATTACTTGTGCTGCAACATGCAACTTTACCTGCGGAACAGCTGGATCAATAGCCCCTTCCATAAAACCATCATACAACTGAAGCAAAGAAGTGGCAGAAACAACATGGCAATTAACCAAATCCGAAATGAATCGTACACTATACAAACAAAATTTCCAATTTCCATTTCGAAGAAATTCTTTAAAAGCCTTCACCACTGTCTCCACAAACTAGAATATAAAATTAAGCTTACTCTCCCCTCACTCTCTATTTGAATATTTACCTCTCCCCCAAAATTATAATTCTTTGCATTAAGTAATCCAGCAAGTGTAGAATACACTGAATATTTTTCCGGATTTGATGTAACAATTTCAACCAAAGTTTGCAATATTTTAGCCTTTTGAGTCCCTAATTCTTCCTCCAACAATTTAGCCGTACTCTCAATTCCAGTTTCAACAGATGCCGTCTAATAAAAAATAGCATTACAACTGGCAATATTACTCTTTATACCTTATCTCCAGCATCAAAAATGGCGGATTTAATAGGATCCTCTTCCTTCTTTTCATTATACGTTGCTGAGGTCCTCCTCCTCTTAAAATTTCGATCCCCTACCAAATCCAGGAAATGTTAATCCTCCAAAACCATTTTAATCAAGATTACCTCCATCCGTATCGTCAAATCGTCTTCGACGGTTCATTTTTTACAAACCGGCCACCCCTACCTTCCCAAATTTCCAAAATTTCCTTGATATTTGCCAATTTAGTATTTAGTAAAATTTAGTAAAATGGGGAGGTTGTGGCAGCATCTAGGAACAAATTTCCCGCTAAACTAAAATATCTCTAAACATGAGAGTATTTAAGTAACGGTCGATGCTGCATGATATTTTGAGAAGGGGTATGAGGCCAGGATTGTCATGTTTAAATTTTCTTTTAAAAAATTGATGGTTTACATATTTCAAAAAAAGTTGGTGGAATAAAGTTTAGATTTTAAATTCAAGTTGATATTGTTGTAGAATGATGTGAGGAAAAGAAGACAAAGAGATGCTGGTTTCTCCATTGTTAAGGAACGAAAATTTTGAAACAGCTTTTTTTGGGTTCTAAAGGTGAACCAACTAAAGTTTACATAACACGGCTAGACTAGTATGGATGAGAAAGGATTCTTAATTAAATTCCTATTGACATTCGTTAAGAGAACAAGGCAAGTTTTTTTTGTATCAACAGATCTTGTTTCTATCAATATATGAAATGTCGTTTGGATGCGTGGATGATTTGATCAAGGGATAAAATAGCTTATAATTCTTGTTGAATTCAAATATAAAACTGGCAAATCATTTTTTAAAGCAGCATAACAATTTCAGTCACTATTGTCTATAGTTTTGCCATCAACTCGTTGTAAATGTAAAGTAAGTATTTGTAAAACGTTAAGATAATAGGAAGAGAATAATGATAGCCAAATGTCTAATGCTTGAAATATATTTTATAGTACTGATCCAAGATCCAAGCATTTGAGTTCAGAGTCCATTTATTTTTTCTGCTCCATTGGATTTTGTGTATGAAATGACTGCAACAAATATTTACTGGAAATAGAATTTACACGTCCAGACTTAAAAAATAGTAATTAGATAAGTTTGTAATAGTTGGGATTGACTAATGAATTGATGTTTAACACAACAGGTTGTTATTATATATTTAGTAGTTTTATAATGCCTACTATTTTAACTATTTAACGTATTGTCAAATTGCTAAATTGACAAAGAGTATTTATTTTAAGGCTATGCATACTTGCTCAAGCCAGTTTTTTTTATGAAACTACTCAAACTACCTTATGAAATAAGACCTTGAATGCCTTGAAACAACTTTGCTGGATATAAATTTTCTGTAATGTTTTACGACAAATTTTAGAAGTTGTTTTTGCAAAGCCACTAATTTGACAAGACAAAAACTAAAGATTACGGAGTGCAAAAATATTTCTCAGCTTTTTTCTAATTTGATAAACTTCTTGTTGGTTATATGCGTTATATCTGTATGTATGTAGTTATAATAAATGTAATATTTAATAATGCCTTGAATGTTCAACAAAGTTACAATTGTAATTGTAAATATCATCCAAGTGTCCTTTAAACTGATTATCATTATAGCTGCTATTGAAGAAGGTCAGGAAAAAAAGTTGAAAAAAAGATTAGCAATTGTTTCTTGTCCTCGCTTTTGTTTGGATAACCAATGCAAAACTAAAGGGGACAAACAAAACTGTGAATGATAGCTTTTCTTTAAATTTTGCAATGAAATCATAGAATCTTTTGTCACGTAGACAATAGTACAGCGATGCAGAAATAGATTCCTGTATAAGTTGACTCCTCAAGGATTATAGAAGAATTTGTTTTCAAATCTTGGACAAAAGATATAACAATGAGTTTCAGCAATCAAGGAGTTTACTGAAAAGGCGAAGCACGCTTAAAATAACCATAAATATGTATCGAAAACTTGAAAAAGCCATTTCATCTTATTCATATATCTAAACTTTTTGCAACAAGCAGTTAGATAGAATGGAATAAACAAAAACTATTGCTTTTCTTTCATCTAAATTCATAAATGTATCATATAAGACACAAAATGAAGAAGGGATTAAAAAAGTTGATTGAAGCAATAAGAAACTTCTCTTTTCTTCAATCATTATCAATTGAGGATTGGGCATGAACTCCAGGTCAAACTTTACATATTTATCTAAACAGAGAAAGAGTGGAGCAAAAATTATCAGCAAACGAAACAACTGACAAATACCAATTTAATTTATTTCAAAGTAGGATAGAGGCAAGGCTTCTTCTTCTACTAAAGCAATTCATTGCATTAATAGCTACACAGGATATCCAGCTGAAATAAATTCAATTCTCAATTAATTTGGGTTGTATGATATTTGTCGTCGTCTAATCTTTCTCAATTCATTTCCTACATAAGTTGCAGACCCAGATCTTCAATTCAGAGGCAATGCACCTTATAAAACTAACTATAACCACGTCAGTCATTGATAACGTTATGGTTAATAAGACTTATTATGTTTATTCCAGCTTTACGACATTTATTTCATTCACAAAATGGATTAAATGACAGACAATGTTCCTCAAACTTTAAATTTTTTTAGAACAATTGAGTTTAGTAATATCTTTTAGCTTCAGGATTGCATGCATTAATTATATGTAAGCTGCGTCCACTGTCCAAGATGTGTTGATGCATCCGAGCCTTTCAATGTTGTAATATTGTATTATAATACGATCATTAATATCATAACAAGCCTTTAGAGCAGATCATAAAAGTTAAATACATTCCAGGTGATGTTATGATCATTAAGTTGCTTGTACTCTTAAGATTAAAAGTTCACGGTTCCATTTGTTTCATTATTTTAGAGCGCAAATAGTGTCGCATTATATTTAGTAGTTTTTAGTATCCTAGATACATTACTGCATGATGTCTTAATTTTGAGCAAATAGAACGGCATGATGTGCAAAAAAAAGTTGTTTGGATTGGAATAGAGCTAGGTAGGTACTAGGTAATTAGTTGACGATAATGCAAGCTCATTCTTCCATTTCCAAGTTAAACAGTGAGTTTAAGACGTTTTAGGAAAGATGTAATGTTTTGCCCATTGTCTTGATTGACAGAATATTATTAGATTGAAGGTTACCATGTTTGGCTAGATTTTTATAATGTTGAACAAGCATGCATTTTGTATGAATCTCGTTATTGACAATTAAATAAAGAATCCAATATTTCAGGGCCTATATAGTAGCTCACTTATAATTCTTCTAGATTCCAACAAGGTTGTTTTGTTTTTTATTTTTAATTTGACGTGTTTGTGCATAATTCCATTGGCATATTTTTTTGTATTTTAATCTGCAGCAGAATTTCCGTCTGTTAAAAAATATTCTATCAAGACTTTACATATTCATTAGATTGTGCGATATTCTAATGTGCTAGCTTCTCTGTTGAAAGGTACTTGATTCCAAAGTTGAATTCCTAATATAAAAGTGCAATGAATAGCAATCGCCCGAGAAAACAGCATCATTGATCACTTTGTTTCCGTATATTATTTAAGTGATGAGGAAAAGAATATCAAAATTGAACTTACAATCAATACATAGGTTCAACTATAAATTGTATAGATGACATTTATTGGAATATATTGATTTCTATGCAATTCTCACCGTAAAATATTTCATGATTGGGAGACAAAAGTATTTAACAAGTGAATTATTCCAACAGTGCAAATCTAAACTGAGCCATCGTCTTGCAAGCAGTAGATTGAACTGGATTGAAATCAAAGAGCTATTTCGTTTCAACTTTTAGCTTTCAGTTTAGCTAAATGTGTTACTATACAACTTTAAGCAACTTTACTCTCTTGTATCATTCATAGTTAAGAGAGATAGACACAGAAACGGGATGAATGCGCAATTTTCATTTTAAATGTGTAACTTGTGCGACTAAGATCAAATATTTTAGTTTGTGCTACAAGATTGATTCAATATGAAAGTTCACACGGCCTGATTTAATTAAATGCGAAATTGTGTTATAATCACGACAAGATAGTACAGCGGTTCTTTGGCTCCTTGTAACAGTGGTTGATTAAATTGACTAAAGTTACCACTGCGAATCAAATTTAAAAAAAGTTAATTAGTAATAATTATACGCAACGTAATATATTGTACTCGTGCAAAGAATCAATTTCAGGGGTAACAGGACACTTATTGAAATCATCTCATTGCGTCTCATTTTAATGCACAAAAGTGATACTATATGTATGTATGCATATTATTGCTACGCATCAAAAAGTTTCAGTGCATACAGCGTTTTCAAACTTTGTAACATTGCCAAACACGTAAAAATGACTATATAAAGATCGTTTTGAATATCAAATTACTTAAAAGAATTACATGAGTGACAATGCTAGAAGTAAAAGTAGTATAACTCAACATTTTATTAGCCCAACACAGAATTAGTCTAATAAGCAAACATATGTATTTATGGCAGATGAAGACAAGGAGACAAAATAGAAAATCCGATTAGTACAAAACATAAAACAAGTGTGGAATTACGGAACAATACAAAACAAAAATAATACTACGCACTTCTTGATAATAGTTGGTAAGTTCCACAGTCTCAACTTTAAGTATTAAGACCTCACGCAATCCACTATTTGAATAATTGCATAAAAAAGCTTTTTCTAAAAAAAATGAAAGTTGAACAAAAACTAAAAATCACCCATATCAGTCAATATTATTATTTAATGCTGACGTGGATTTAATCCAACAAATCATTTACATATTTTTCTTAAAACTTTTCCAATCTTGGAAAATTCCATAAACGTTTTATACAACCGAATCAATAATACTTGTTTTAAAATCTTGCTTTTACTAATGCTCAAGAGCATTTCATCAGTATATGTGTGTAGATCTATATGAAAAGAGATTCATGTAGACTCAAATGCAAAGTACAACTGAGACGTGGTCTACTATAAAATTATACAAAAAGGAAATAAATCTGAGACACCCCAGAAGTAGATCAGTAAGTGTGTAATACAAGCTACTTTTTAGTGGTAAACAAGTGATGAAATGCGAAACATTACAGAACCAAGTGAATCCATGATTTATTTTTTTGTGACTTATTCATGTATTAACTTTTAAAAAGTGTGACAAGAACTATTAGAAGGAATGAAATCAAACTAAAACTTTTCGATAGTAATTCTAAGAAGTTATTTGAATCAAAAAAGGATGTTAAAAGGCAACTAAGGATTCTTATTTCATTACACTACAACACACAACGGAACTCTTTGTTTGCGTCGAGATCATATTGTAGCTTGTCGTTTGACATGAAATCTTACTTTCCTTAGTAGATGAAGAGAGTACTGTTAAAGAAGTTAAAGTTTATAAAAAGGAAATGTATTTAGCTTGAATTTCAAGCTGGAGGTTAAATTTAGAGTGAGTGGTCCTTCAGCACAATTAATCGTCATTGAAATTGTAAATTGTAAATTATTTCTATACAGTAAAAAGATCCTAATAGAAAGTACGTTTAACCTCAAAACTAAATTGTGTATTGTTGTTAATACTACATAATCTCATTTGCCCTGGAATCGATTGTCTATTTGTTCAGCTATCTTGTGTTAACTTGTTGTTTTGCAAAGTTTTGTGTTTTAACTCATTTTGAATATTATTAACACTATTGGAACGTGGAAAGAAACAGGTAGACTACTAGAAAGTAAAAGTTTCTATTTTCATATTCTATTGACAAAAGTGAAACCCCAGGCTTCATAGACAATAATAGTAGACTCTTAATGACATAATTGCATTATTATATTTATCCGATACTTGGTTTTTATTATATGACATGGTCGGAAAATAACAAAAACCTGTGTGTGAGGGTTTAAAACTTTGTCAATCACATACAGCTTCCAGCAATTATCATCAAGTATACATAATTTCATATACTGCCTGCAAGTGGCAAACGTTGTAAGAGGTTCGTCAAATATTGAAGGTATGTTTGATTTTTCTTTCGAAATTAATATGACGTTTGCCGTTTCACATGAAACTCATAAGTTGCTCGACTCATTATATTTTGAAAGAGGATGCGTTGTTCTCAATTCCAGAAACTCCTAATCGTTCCAGGATGTTGCGTTAGTTGTGCGTAATGTTGTTGTTTTTGTACCTGTCGGTTTTAGATTTGATTTTAAGTCAGAAAATGCATAAATAATACATGTATGTACTTGGTTGCACACTTTGTTTTTAAAGATTGAAATCAAAAGCACTAAAATATCCTAAGGAAAGGATGCAATTATAATTACACCCAAGTGAGTTGCATAAAATATATCTAAAGCGATAACAGCCTGATAAAATTCAAGTGTCTATTTTCATCACAATATAAAAAAAATAACATGTACATAAACTTTTCCAGGATGAAATAACGTATAATAAATTTTGATTAAAGAGAGACAAGAGCAAACACGTGTGTGGTAGGAATAATTGTTAGTTAAATGTTAGGTACAGGAATGGGCTTATCATCATAGATGATACACAGGTACAATCGTACAATATGAATTCCATTCGTCAGCGAAAATATCTTGCATCATCGATGAAAAACAAATTGTAGCATGTGACCACGATTCTATTTAGAGTAGTTGATCTTGCTGGCATTTCTGATAATAAAACCAGACTTATTGTATAACGTCTATTGAAGTATCTCGAGCTTTACACAAATAACTGTCAAATAATCAATTTTAATGACAAATATGATTTTTACCTAAACGTTCATCCCCATCCCTAAAAATCCTACACAATAGAGAATAGAAAGATAAGAGAGGTGTTCTTGTTGTGTAATCAGTTAAACTGTTATTTACTTTTGATGTCCTCATCTAACATTTTTCCATAAAGATATTTGTTTTAAACATACTCGTTCAAGCTTGAATTTTTTAATGCGTACCAAATGAGCAATGAATAACCTCCAATGCGACCCATTTTTTTGTATTTCATGCATTGATTTAAGATTATTTTTCTTCTGGAAAGACTCATATATGTACATATATCTTTTAATTTTCATGAGACGATGTATGTTAGAAGATCTAGGGATATTTCAATATCTGGGTTATTTAAGGGATTGAAGGTGTTACTTGAGTATCCCTTATTTTATTTATGTATTACAACTGAACTCAATTTCAAAGCTCTTAACTTGCTAACTAGACATAGGTAACATAAGGATACCTCGATACTCGTGATAACTGTATAGGATGATATAGCATTTAGTAGTATTTATAGTCAACAAAATTAGAGGCATGAGACATTCCTAAAAAAAATTAAAAGACATGATGAATTGGTTCAATTATATTATATGAACTAGATTTTTGTTCTAATCACTACCCCACACCATCATCATTTCACCTTATCTAACCTCGCCTGTTGACTCCGTTTGGAAAGAAATGACTGTGAGGGCATCCTCAATTGTTATAAAATGTAATGCAAATAGGGTCTATATTTTGTGATAAGTTAAGTAATATTGCTTTCGTTTGGCATATTTTTGATTACTATGCTACATTTAATACGTGGGTAAGATAAGCAATGTACCCATTATTAAATTGAATAGAAATATATCTAATGTTCAGTTGCGAAATTTCAATGGCGTAAGCTATCCGATGAATTAATTATTGTACTGGACAATCTCTAAAATGTATAGTTTGATTTTTGTATCAATCACATCGTCTTCGAATCACTCTGGAATAAACATACTCTAAAGTTTTACAGCCAACTAATAGTTTTTAATCATACTGCTCCACACTTTCTTGTTCAATTTTTCGTCGAGGACGACACATCATTTAGCTGACAAATTTGGAATAGTGCGTGTTCCTCATTTTGTTTTTATCATATTTCTCTCTCAAACATTCAACGATCCAACCTGCTATTGATAGCTCTTCTCATCGTCTCTAGCTTGACACAAGTAAGGAAGAATAAGGAAATTTGTGTACTTTTCACGTGATAGCATTGAATTAAAAGTGATCTGAAATACTTTATTAAGTCTTGAGATAAAAATATTTTTGACATCTTTCAGTTATTCTCATGTTTTTGAAACATTTAATAACGTCAATAATCTTGGCAAGTTAAGTATTTAATGTCTGACTGGTGATAGGGGTTTGTCTACTGAGTTGGATTGCATAATTTGTTTACTACATACATTTAATAATCTCAGAACAGATTTTGTTTTACTGAGGGACTCTTCCATTAACTGATATTAATCCGTACGGTAATGAACATTCTCATTTGAAATGATTAGTTTAATTTTGTTTTTTTACACTTTTAATCTTTGGCAAAAATTTTATGGGTAATGCTTTTACAAACACTCTTAAATAATACCATTTCCTCTTGTCTCTTTCATTCTTGGTTGCTTCAAGGTATTTCCAAAAGCTTACCTCCATGTACATGAGTTCCTTAATTGAAGAAATCATTAATGAATGACATTTCCAATACCAAAACAGTGTTTAACCTTTTGTACAAACTCTACTGGTATTTAAAACAGAAACAGTGTGCCGTTAATTGGTTTGTTCTAGAATCAGTGAGTCATGCAATTTTTGGCACATTTTAAATTATGAAATTATGAAGAAACATTAGTTTAGTTGGAATGACTTATTTGATTTATCTATACTTACTCAACCCACTAACAGTAATAAAATAGAATTGAAATGAATGTATCACTGATTTTTGAGTTCAAAACTAGAGTAGGAAAGTCGCTAAGTGTGAAGAAAATTATCCTCTGATATGGACTGACGATTGCACTTATGAAATTAGCTTTAAATTTGATGCATTAGTTTTAAGATTTGTTGCAACCCTACAATTTATAAAGTAAATCTAACATCTTTGGTAAATTAAATCTTAGGAAGCAACTTGAATAATAATAATAACAATACAACAAAGTACCAGGTCAGTCAGTCGAAGTAATTAAGTTGTATTGAAATGATTACTAAAAATTCCCAAATTTTAAGTTAAAAACAATTGACTGCAG
The DNA here is from genome assembly GCA_036491945.1 of Paranurophorus simplex. Classification (NCBI taxonomy): domain Eukaryota; kingdom Metazoa; phylum Arthropoda; class Collembola; order Entomobryomorpha; family Isotomidae; genus Paranurophorus; species Paranurophorus simplex. The sequence goes on from JAAOWG010000190.1 coordinate 19,608, forward strand.
TTTCCTATAATTTCTAAAACTATAATACATACATACATTTCAAAAGTTCATACTTGTGTTTAATTGAACATTTTGTATGTTAAGGGTGTAAACTATGGCTGAGGACGCATTGTTCAATTTGAGATGGGATGCTCAACGTACAGCATTATTGGGATCAATGGCATCCTTGTACAGAGAAGAAGCCTTTGTTGACACTACAATTGTAGCCGACAACAAAATTTTCAAAGCACACAAACTATTACTTGCGGCAAGCAGTTCATACTTAAAAAACATGCTTGAGGTACATAATCTAATAATATACTATTAAATTTTATTAAACATGGATTAAAAATTTTTTGTAATGTAAATTAGAGCGTTCCATCATCCCAACACGCTGTAATATTCATGCCCCATATTAGTGGCTGTGATTTGGGAAATTTGCTGAAATTTATCTATGACGGGGAAATAAAAATCAATAAGCGATCTCTGAAACCTTTCTTATCTGTAGCTAAACTTCTTAAAATTAAAGGAATGGATTTTGAACTGAATGAGGTAGGTACCGATATTTGTACTGATTTTTTGTAGAATTTTTTTAAGCGTGCAATTAAATTTACCCAATTTAACAGGACGTGGAAGCAAATCTTCATCCTTTTTACACTTCAAATTTAGTCAACTCTCCGACTGCTCATAAAAGAGCAGCAATAGAGGCTAAACTTGATGAAGATGTAAATGGTTCTGTTATCATTCCTCACAAAAGTAGCAATAATAGTAGCTCTCTAGCCAAAAATGAATTACGCTCAACCACACCAAAGGAAAATGGTTACAATGTTTATTCAGATGAAGAGTCCAAAACCAATAAACCCGCAACAATTAACAGTAGTTCTAGATCAACTGATAGTGTTTCATCCCAAACATCAAATAACAATCGTGTATCAATTTCTCCTCGAAACCATAATGTTGAGACTTCTCAAACTACCCATCATGAGGATATCACTTCTCAGTCATGTTTGACAAATCGGGCAAGTAATAATAACAAAGTTGATGATGGAATTGAAATACATCAAGATGACAGCAATGGAAGTGACGATGGAAATAAAAATCCAAAAGCATTGAATTTACATATTGGGAGATATCATCATGATAATGAAAATATCGACATGGATCAAGACAGCAGTACACCACTTAGAGATGATAACTATGGCGGACTTTCAATTGCAGAAAATGACATGGATGATGAGTACGACGACGATGATGATGATGATGATGGGAGTTTTTCCATGTCAATACAACCAGAAGTCTCTCTAAGGGAATCGGATGAATCTTTTAATCCAAATGATAAAAAAAATTCATATCCATTCAAACCCACATCATTTAGCAATAGTTTAAATCTTTCAGTTGTAGGAAATTCCGCAATGTCAATTACACAAACGCCATCCGTTTTGAATGGACCAATGTCCAGTAATCTAACAGCGACTCATCTTTCTCTACAACAACAACAGCAACAACAACAACAAAATTTACTTAAACATTTAAAGCAACTATCTCGACCTCCTATCCCAAAACCCAGTCAACTTCCAGGTCAAGGGTCACCTCAGTCTGGAACAATGACATCATTGAGTGAGGGCATTTTAATGCGTATGATGAGAGAACCTTTACAAGTTGGGAGCTCTAAATTAATAAATGGCTCGGCGAATCATGGAGGATTTTTTGATATTCATACTGAAACGTGAGTTAAATGATTTTGGAGTTTTGAAGTTTAAAGCTACCTGTATAAACTAGTAGTAGTAGTGTAGTTTTTACAGTAGTAGTTGTCTAAGCATTAGTTTTTACATGTTTATCATTGATCAGGCGAGTTTGACAATTAAGTTCTTCCTCATTCAACATAATTGTCTGAATTTAATATAAGTTGGGCTATAAATTATTTATTTCAATAATATTGCAGCTACATATTTAGTATGATTTTTTTTGCAATACCTCCAGCATTTAAAAGCAATATTTTTGTTAGGAATCTTCACACAGCCGGTTTAAGGAAACAAAAGCGATATGTCCAATGTTCTAGTTGCTCCAAAGTACTCAGCAGCTTATCAGCATTGAAACGGCATATGGAAGACGTCCACTGTGCAAGGATTCAAGGAAAATGCCTTCTTTGTGGCAGAGTTTATAGTTCAAGAAATTCTTTACTCACCCACGTCTACAGGTAATAACTTGTAATGCCAGTCGCTCTTCGTTTGTTTCTGTAAATTAATATATTGTCTGACGAGGATTGCTCGTTACGAGTTGCAATTGCAGTTGAAAAATGCATGAAATCTGTTCTCTCTTGCAATGCAATGCAATGCATACAATTATTTTTTAGTTATTTTTTTTTTAATTTCAGTGCACACAAAAAGCATCATGATTACAAAGCAGTTGCAAGAATAATCAGAGAAAGCGATTTTGAACAGTTTGCTACTGCATAAAATTTTGATGATGGATCAAGAACACTTGACAATGGACTCATCAGATGTCAATTTAATGTAAATTAAACAATAGAAATATTGTAGTTTTGTACTTATTTGAATTATGGTGTGTAGTTTTCAACTTAAAATTTTATTTATTTTGATTTTATCAAACATTTTATACCTCGCTATATACCAACAACAGAAGTCAATTAAGTTTGCTATTGTCAAATTCAATTTCAAATTCGGGTTACATTGTTAACTGCGAACATCTAAAAGATGTAAAGTTGTATTCATCAAGGTCAACAGTTCTGCAAAAAACGTGTCCATGATTTATCCTTATGATAGTTTGGCAACTCTCAGAGTAAAATGGTCATAAAAATTCTACTTGATTAGGATAATTTTTTATTGAAGTTGTAGTGGAAATTCAAGTTTAGAACTCGAAACAAAAGCGTATTTATTAGCAAAAAAAATTGGATGGAATTAATTATTGTAGTTTGCTTTTTTTGTCAACTAAATATTCATTTGCATTGAATCATTTTCAATATCCAATGCTTGAGAAGCTAAATTTTATACGAGGTTGTTACCTTTTATTTTCAACTTTAGTCCACACGTGTATAAGATATAATAATAAGTACAATAACTCTTCTGAAGAGATTACCCAAGTCCGATGATTGATTAAGAGCTTAAAAAACAAAACTGCATCTCTTTATTACTTTAGCGTAAAGTCAACATGAAATGGACATTTACACAGTTTACACATTTACAATTTTAAGAAGTGGCCAGAAGTACAACAAAACCTTAAAAGGGAAACTTAAGGACAATAAGTCGGGATATATTTTGGATACTTGTCATTTTGTAACTTTGAAACTTTGTGGTGATATAACCATTTATGGAATAGTCATATCAATATCTTAGTTCTATTTAAATTAAATACGGATTTTAAAATTAGTCTCGATTGTGCAATTACAGGTACAATTTTTAGAGTTACTACTTTTAATTTAGTTAAATATTTCATACTTGCAAGTGTTAAACAGCTACAATTCAATTTTTATCACCTAACAAACATTCCTATTTCATCATTTAGAAGGCTTATTTGCAGTTGAAACTATTTGAAACATTCTTACATTGTACATAAATTCATTTTATAGTTATTATTAGCTATATATATAAGTGTTATTATTGTAGCAGAAGTAACTTTACAATTGCTCAAACAATAAGTGCGGCTTTCGTTTAGTATGATGTAAAATTCCTATATTTTTAACCAACTGTAAAATAAAAATTATACATATACATACAATGATTGAAGAATAATTGTGAAAATAAGTAGAAAGTAGAAAGCATCTAAACTTCGCACATTATTGCACAATCCATTATAGTAAATGATAGATCTAAACGCTAAACTCTTAGAATAAAACCTCCAGAATCAAGGTGGTTTAGTAGATTAGATTAGATCAAAATCAAGACTAACTGAGGGTATAATTTACAACTTTCTTGGGTTTGATGACTCTCCACAATAAACTTGTGATCCTAATCTCAAGAGTATTTGACAGTATTATGCTCCAACGTTAAGGATTTACTACAAAGTCAGAATTCCAATTAAAAAATGTTCTACTTTCCACCGTATCATAATCAAAGACTAATATATTTTTATATCATGGAATCTTTATCATTTTTTCAAAGATGTTTTAAAATTCTTTGAAGTATGTAGTAAGCCTATTTGTGTTAATCTTACTAATGGGAAATAATAGAATAGATGAATCATTATTTCATTCACATACTAAAAAGGATTATCCTTGAGAGAAAGGGGTATGGTATAGGTTCTGGATAATTAAGAGAGATGAAAGGGGTGGTGGATTTGATTGGTGAATCAATTCACTTCACGTCCGTCAAAGTAGACGATTGGGAGGAAAGTTTTGGACACAAACTTCTGAGCAGTTTTCTTTTACTTACGCATCCTAGATTAGATTTCTTGTTTCATCAATCCAACAATCCGTCCTCCCCCTTTGACTTATCCATATACCAAATTCTTCAAAGATTACATAAGTGGCCAAGAGAAAGTCATTTCCCAATATTTCCACTCTAAATTATAATCTAAAACAATATGAATTGTAAGAAAGATTGTGGATTCCGTCCTGTCAGTGTACCTCTGATGATTCTTAACAAGGTACGAGTGGGTGGGTAACAAGAAGTGAATAGAATATTAACAGAGAAGCAGAGTTAGTTCCAATTTATTTGATTAAAACAAAGAATTAATTATAGATTGTGATTGCATTGCAAACTACAGCACAGATCACCTCATATTACTAGAAACACTACATATTTGAAATACTTGTTAATTTTTTATTTAAAAGCTTGCAACCATTCAAATACATAATTTATTATCCATGCGTTCATTTTAATTTATAATAGGCTCTAAGTTGTTTCTTCTTGTTTTTTTTTCAAAGAAGTTTGTACATACATACAATCTGTTTTCTTTTCCGTAAAAAGGGGATTTTCCTCAGGGACTTAACTAATTAGAAAATTCTCCTTTCAGATACTTTTTTACTAAAGTTTCTTGTAGTTATTGTTTCATTGGTATCGTAATTACATATTGGAAAAATCAACTAATATTAGCTTCTCTAGAATTCATTGTGTTACTGATTCCCCCATTTTCGACTTTTCCAACAATGAAAAAGATGAAGTTCACGAGTACAAAAAATTATTTATTCATCCCTCGTTCTTGTAGCATTAGATGTAGAAAGATCAGTTTCTTAGAATGAAATTACGGTTCTTCATCGTCATTCTTTCAAACTCAAACTCCAAATAGTTCAGACAGAAAAGAAAGAGGTTTGATGTGATTTGTGTGCTTTGAAAGTTTACCTTTGGTTTTAGGGCCTGATTTGCATTTCCCAATCCGACATGATGTGAATTACTTTGTAGATTTTTTTCAAATTCTCCTTTGACACATTGACTAAAACTAAATTTTAGACAAAAGTTGAAGCTCTTAAATACGTAATACGACTATCACGAAATAGATTAATCTAAACCACGTTTTCATATAATTACATACATTTGAATTTTGAAATCAGGATCTAAACATGCAAGACTTAAATCAAGCTCATTAAATGAATTTGAAGCATTCTTGAGTCCGATGATTTGCTCACCCGTCTTTTCAATGACCATTAGAATCCAGGTTCCCATCAGTTTCTAGCAGGTATTCAAGTCAAGTGCATTCACAAGTGCAATTCGTCACGTTCCTAAAAGAACATTTTAATCGATTGTTTGAAATATTCTATGCACACTGTATATATGTATGTACAATATATTCCATCAATGCAATAAATTTGGGCTGAATCGCAGTTTACTTTGGCTTTACCGATTATTTAGCAAAAACTTTCTCGTGAATATAGTTTCTCAAAACTCACCAGAGAAAAATACAATAAAAAAGAATAACGATGTTTGATCTTTAACTGAGGCATCGACGAAATGTTTTCAAAAGCGGAACAAGAAAAGAAAAGATTCAAGAGACAAAAAGGAGAAAGTTCGTCAAAAGCCTAAATGAGATTAGAATCCTTTTAAAACTCTTATGATCAGTGATGATGGTGATTGTTAACTTGTGATAAAGTTGCTCAGTTAGCAAATATTTCTTCAAATAAAAAACTTCAACAATCGCACATTAACTTACCTCAAAGAACTCCTTTGAGATTTTTAGCCGTTGTTTCTCAAAGGATCTTGTTGGATGATCATCAAATTGTATCTCTCTCTGCTTCAGCATCATAATCAAAAGCCTTCCTATTTTTATAAAAGATCTTTGACTTTTCTTTATCCCTCTGGTACTTATATTTAGTTACAGTGGAAAGTTGTACTTTTTCTTGAGCTTGAATGACGTTCACCCTGATCCACAGAGTCTGTAAAACTTTACTTCTTCCGATCGTATGTATACGTTTGCTTTCTTATCAATTGGCACAAATTGAATTACAACATCCAACATTTTTTTTCAACTTCAGTTGATGAACTAAAGTAGACCGTCCGTCCACTCAAAACAAAAGTGAAAGAGCAGGAACGGCCAACATTTGCTCATCTTCATCATTACCACCAATATAGGTAAATATCAAAGTTTTTTTGAAAACTATCTTCGTTCAACTATGAAAGAATAAATTATTGCTTTTATAATTATATTTAGTAATCGGCCAACTAAACAAATAAAAATATTTAAAAATTCTCAACTAAAATCGTAATTCCGTAGATTGTGTATTTTATTTTGGAGAAGAGTATCTAGATATGTACATACAAATATTTACGAATAAGATGTAGCATCTACTTGTTGCCTGTTGTATTGATTGAAACGTTTATGAGGTCAATAGGGACTCATAACAAGACCATAAAAATACATATTTCCTTTGTTAACCTGAAAGTTGAGATGTTGAATGTTGCAGTCAATGCAATCTGAAACAGAAAACCATTAAAGATCTGATTCAAATATTGAATGGCTATGTACCTGCGAGTGTCTGCATCTTATTTATAATCCCAATTCTCCCTGCAATGTCAGCAAAACGGATAAATAAATAGATCTCCTTGTTTTCCACATTACAAATTTGTTCTTTTACAAGGCAGGATGAGAAAGTACGCTGAGGAGTGAAAGTGTCTCTCTGTCGAAGCGAAAATTGTTTTTCGTCAGAATTCCCATTGGGAAAGAACAAAAGCCGAGAAAATCAATCTCTAGTCCATCCATAAGGGTTCTTTATAAACTATAACTAACTTATGAGCATGAATCAAGAAGTTGGTACACACACATACACAAAGTACATAAAGTTTAGTTAGCTTGTCCAAATCAAACGAAACCAAACCACCAAGACCAAGGAGAAATGTGTGTAAATAGTGAGAAGGAGCTGTCTCCACTTGATTTGACATCATTAGAGAGTAAAAGGGCCACAAACTGAGTGAAAATACACACATAGACCAGGTAAGGTAGTTTTTCCTTAAGTCAATAAACCAAGTTGAAAGGATGATAGTTGAAGTAAGTAAACTTGTGTGAAAGTTACTTACCAACAAATACATTCTTTAGAGAACTGGGATATTAGATACTGGATTCAAAAGAAGAAAAATCAAACAGAATAACAATGAGTTCTATCACCACATATAGGACCCTGTGATACATTATACATTTTTACTCTACTACTACTACCAAGGTTATTGGGAAATGGATGTATTTTTCAAAATGAAAAGATGCTATGTTGTCTCCACAAAAAAGAGAAGAGAAAGGTAATCGAATGTAAATGTGGTGTAGATTTGATTTATTTATGTGTAAGTAAGAATGTGATGATAGATTTCTTTTCAACTTTCAAAGGTACGATCCTACGATGGTACCGACTAGTAAACAGAAAACTTTTAGTCTAAACTTTTCATCTTTGAAAAACGTCAAAAGAACTCTTAAGCCTGAATCGAATGATACTCTCAATCCAGCCAGAATTTAAAAAGAGTATATAGTAGTTACTGCCGTATCTGTAATTTGGGAAATAGGAATAAATACTGCAAAACTTACAGATTACGTTTACTCATTGGAATTGAACTCGTATAAAATTGATGGAAAAATTACATAAATCAACAAGAAAGTAACTTTAGTTAAATTTTTTAACCTGGAATTGTCCAAATAAATATGTAAACAATTTGATGTAAACAATTTTACATCAATAAATACTTGGGTTTGAGCTTTACTATTTACTACGCAAACACGAGCAATATGTTTCTGATTCTTTGTTGGTCGAAAGGCAAATAATAAATAAATAATTAACAATTTTTCATTGCCTTCACATTCTATTGAATTCACTGCAATATCCAACCACAAGAGTTTTACTTTTTCCAAAGAAAGCCTTTTAAGCCCTTGAAGTCAACCAAATGATTAATAATTGAACAGAAGCTACTCAAAATCTTTACGACTCAAAAATTTTAAACAGAGCACTATAAGCGACAAACTTTCTCCTCTGCTTTCCTTTGCCTTTGGTTGGATGTTGGCTTTTCCTTCTGATGTTCATGAGATTATACCAAGTTTATAGGTAAATTGGCTCTAGTACACAAGTTTTTTATTGAGTAAATTTGAAGCAGACTGCTTTAATGTCCATCTAATGCACAATACGACCAGACAAAAGTGTTACTCAACCATAGCGGTTCATGTCAAAGCTTCCCTTCTTTGTCTTTGTATTTGGTTGTAGCTCATCAAATTTGGTATGCACTTGTGGTGGGTTGTGGGATTATTGCAGAGAATGCGACAAAACTCATCGATGAGGGCTTAAACATTTTGAAGGTGGTTTGGCAGATGAGTTTGGATTGAGTTTTAGCTGCTCAAACCAAACCCCAACTTTTCCACTTTCACCCGAGAATGAAATAGACAGGAAAGAACGCTGACTGAATGAAATCCGACCCACTCATCATCATCCCTTCTCTTTCGCCCTTCTTTTTATTTTTTATCCCCATATCTATCCCATATTTCCATCTCAGAGATTGTGATGGTGGGGGTTGATTATCTTGAATTGTCAGTTTTTAGTTGGTACTGAGGATACTCTAAACTTTTAAAACTGACAAGTAATCCGAACACATACATATGTACCATAATTTCAACTTGATTCAAAGTTGATGTCAATTGAACTGTGGTGTGTGGACATGATTAGAGAAGACAGTTTCAAAATTGAGGGAATGAAAGTCATAAATTTTGTTCCAGCATCAATTCATGACACAAGCAATCCGTCGTCCACAAAATTTAAAAGTTTCCCAGCATAAAATTCATTTGTTATTTTTATAAAAGCAAAGCCCCTGTTTTTTCATCTCTTGGGTACTGTCACCCTTTACTTTTTCGTTCCCTTGTCTTGTCAGCTTTCGTGGGTTGCATTCTCAATCTCTTACATATTGAGATTGTCCATCCTTTAATCATTTATCCCTTTCATGACCGTTTTTTTCATGTTTTATGAGACAAAAATCGAATAAAATGGCCTCCCTTTTCTTTGTCTTTTATTCTGCTAAACAAGACAACTTAAACTTTAGTTTCAACCGTCAATCCTTTTATGCTGAGTTGAATTGTAAGAATCTTGGATATAACCCTGTTCTTTGTAATGAAAAGTCGTTTCGTTCTGTAATAGGAATAAGTGCATTAGATTGAAATTCAATCAGTTAAATGCGTTTTGTGCGTTCGTCTGTTGTCCACCCTTATAGAAATGTCAATTTCAATCTGCAGGTTGGCATTGTCCAAAACAGATCGAGAAAGTCAAGCGGCAACGGGTAAGTAATGATTTTTCAAACTCCTGTTACAAATAATTCTGAAATGTCGTGGCATTTGTTAACAAAAAACTGAATGGTTGCAAATGGTGTTGAGATAATTGAACGTAGATTAATCAGACACTTTACGCTAGATATTGGATACACAATACGGTAGATGTGAGAGATTGAACGTTTGGACGTATGGGCAGAAGACAAATCCCAATTGGAACTGTGTCTATAAATGAAAGTTTTCATTAGAGAAACTTACCATTTTTCTTGTTGGAGTTTGGCCAGAATTGAGTGTCCTTTTTCTCTATAATGTTAAATGCAGGAAGCGTAAAGAAACTAACAATGAGGAGTTGAACAAGCTGTGAAAGAATTTGGAAGTGAAAGATTTTTTGTAAGGCAAAACATGGAGGTACATGGTGATCTTTTTATTGGATGCCAAATTCTTGGACATAACATATGCAGTGTCTAATATTGAAAATGAGGTCTTTGTACATCACCGTAACACGGACTACTTCATCTATCATTATGTCCAGTATCCAATACAGTAACAAACCTCAGTTGTAGTCAGTATAGTCAATGTATAAGATTAGGATTCACTAGCAAAATAAAAATGGTCAAAATTTAATGTTGCCTGGTCATGAGTAAAAAATGACATGTCTGAAGATGGATGATGAGATGACCACAGATCGTTTGATCAAATCCGATCTAATATCTCCTTTCACGCTGTCTCATTTTATTTTCTCACACCCCACTTCAGTGAATTCTACTTGAAAAGAGTAAAATGGGATTTTTGTTGTTTGATTCAGAATCAGTTTGTAGAAATGCTGGACATTGAAAGTAAGCGAGAAAACTAATAATGAATTCATGCATTTTGAAGTTTCATTACAAAACATAAATGCGCGTGAGTCATCTATATATAATTAAGAGATCATCATATCACAAAGTCTCATTCAAAAACATATAGCCAATAATTGGTCTTTATAGGAGCAATTAAGACGTGATAAAATGAGTTTTGACAAAGGATTAACACGCCATGAGAAAAATACAGAGAACTCCAAGGATTATACGCAAGCAACACGAAAGCTATGGGGAAAATGATAAATGCTGTTTTTTGACACAAAGGGACTTTCCAATTACTGGAGGTTTAGTGAATGAAGTTTTCAAGAACATGAAGGGTGTTTGTTGCTTGGGCATCGAATTCATTGACTGAGAAACTTGTTTTGCATCATGTTCCCCTTCATTCCTAACAAATTATATTATAGATAATGATTACAACAATTATTTTCTTGATACGAGAAGGAAACGGATGATTCAGCATTGTGCATATTTCCTTTTTTGAATTAAATCTCGTCGTTATGGATGGATTGAATTAACTTTTATGTAATTCACAATATTTTGGATAATTTCGTTTGACTTTTTGACATCAATATCTTAACAAAGGAAAACAGTTCTCTTTCCTTAAAGACATAATATAAGTTCTATATTTTTCAATATTCTTTATACATACATATCCAACAAAGAACGCAAATACCAAATGCAGGATTACGACTATTGTCGGGATGCACAATACCGACTTAATCCGGTCCTTCTTACTTAGTTAATTTGTTATTCATTACGCACAGATGCTGTACATAGTAAATAAATAGGATTTACAGCAATTTTGGAATATGTTGGTGGATAGTGAAATAAGGATGGAATTACATAAATACGTTCTTTTTTTTCGTCAGGGGAAAGTTCACCCTTCCTTCATTTCATGATTCTTTTTTCCAATCCAATCCACTATTCCCAATCACTGCATTTAATTGGAAGCTAGAACTCGCTAGATGACTAGCTGAATAGAATACAAGACTAACTTATTCAACAAATACATTATTACTGCTCATCTCTCTCTTTCTGTAAAAATGCAGATAAAATAGGATTCCATTGCTTGAATGATGAGGATGATTCGTTATGTTACCTTATTTAATATTAGAAATGTTTTCTCTCTAATAGTCTATTTTATTTATACTCTTGCATTTCCATCTTATGATTACAGTAAAAAAAACTCTTTAATAGTAATAATGAAAAGGGTTCATTATTATTTTTTGAAAAGGGTTGGCTGCTTACATAAATATGGTGTACATATTACATACATATGTATGTAAGATGTAATATAAATTGGAATGCATAAAAACAAGAAAGATGACTTGGATGGAATGCCTGCCTTGGAATCAAATTTCTTGATTCATCCCCAATCAAAATTTTGGTGAAAGTGC